>VYZT01049969.1:619-55307 GCA_013400735.1 Pomatostomus ruficeps | reverse complement strand
GAATAGAATGAAGAGAGCAGAATGCAGAATGAATGTTGTTTNGGAGTGTAGAATAGAATAGAATGAAGAGAGCAGAATGCAGAATGAATGTTGTTTCGTTTACAGTACAATAAATCATCTTCTGTGTTGAATATTCTAATTTCTATTGGCTAATTTAGAATCAGCTGCAAATCTTACAACATTTGCTTACAGTCTATAAGAATCATTGCATTAGCCTTATAGTGTTATATTTTAAACTCTAAAAGTTGCTTTTTGGACCTTCTGATGAGTTAGCAGGGTCTTGTTTGACCCTTGGACCTGCTTGCAAGCAGAGGGCATTGTTTAATCAGATGGGGATTACTTCTAGCTGGCTATACCATTGTCTTCTAGTTGTTTAGTAACTGGAGTTGGGTAACTCAAAGCTTGTCTTCATTTCAATCTCACTTATAGTTTTTGCCAGGTAATCGTATCTATACGGTTTTCCTATTCCATCTTCCCCAACAGCACGGGCTGGAACAAGATGGGCAGTAAGGTCCTTTGTAACCCAAACCACTCTAGGATTGTGTGGTTAGGATCCTCAAACTGGGGCTCTGCACAACAAGGGCTTTTTTTTGGATCATGTGCTCAAATGATGCCTTAAAGAACCTGGAAATAAAACAATACCCACCCCTCCTCCTCCCCGTCCCCGCCCCCCCCGAGATAATATTAGTGTAGGAGGTAACACAAAGGCCCCCTGTCTTTATTGGGGCAGATATAGAAAAATGTCCACAGAATGCTCACCCCCCATGGGTGAATACAGTTTTATAAGTTTAGCAAATTAGCATAATTGACAAAAATCACCAATTAGATATGTAAGAGGTGATGCCATTACTCCTGGTTCAACCCTCTCTGAATCCTGCCCCCTCTCCCCCCCCTTAGATGGGAACTAAAAATTGTTTATGAAAATGTGTCTTGAAGAGCTGGTTTTCTGCCTTGGCTCCCAGAAAGAACCAATATAGGATAGGGGGCTTTGGAATGTGTTTTCTCTTTCTGCCTTGGGAAAAGATAGGGAAAAGTAGTAGGAAAACTAGCCATGGATACAACAATAGGCTACAAAGGTACAAATATATTTGTAAAGAATACAGAGAATATATAAAAGAAAAAAGGCAAAAATCATTCAGCATCACAGGCAGTGTTTACTGCAGCACAAAAGGCAGTAGCCACAGCCAGTTTTTGTGCAACTGTCGAAGAACTTGGTAAGGGAAAGAACCATTGGGTGGTTAATGAAATCTGTGTGAGACTCATTTTTGAGTAAGCCCCATCTGAAGAGCTGGTGCTGTCGTTTGGTGTCACTCATTGATCTGGTCCTTGACTGTTATTAGTACCTACTTAAGTTCTCTGGTTGGCATCAATATTGAAGGGCAAGGTATTCAGGCTGATGTTTGTCTGTCCTTGACAGCCACGTGCCAGTTCTAAATACACCACTGCTGCCACCAGTTTGTCTTCCTGTGGTTGCCAGGAGGTGATTCAGAGGAATTAATGTAATGTAAGGAGCTCTGGCTTTGCTCTCAGTCAGTGTTTGTCAGCTTCCCTGAATCACTGAGAGAAGCAAGTTAAGACCATGGCTTCAGGCTCTTTCTCTGGACTGAAACCCTCCCCACTAACTATAGAGGAGGCTGGTCAGCCTTTGTGATCACATTTAATGAGTTGTTTAGTAGTCGATACCCACTGAGAAAGTCTGAGAGCCAGAGTCAATATAATTTACATACTACAGGTCTCCCACTCTAAAAGAGTGCTTATATAATTTGATTAAGTGAAGAAAGCTCCCCTGTTTTCTGTTTGGGGTGATTGCACTGCCCAGACAAGAGTTGTTACTAAGGATGCTCTGTATGGATTGCCAAGAGCAATATTAGAAATGATTCATGACTTATGGCATTTACCACCACTGTTATTTTGATATTTTGCATGAGCAAAATACTGAGATTCACAGACGGTTCAGCCAGCAGAGATCAGAATCCAAGATTTCCCTCTTTCATCTGCACAGTTGCCCTTTACTGAGCTAAAGTAGAGGTGAATCCACTCAGACCTGTGATTTCCTCATTTGGGCTGCCCACCAAAACATCTGACAAGACACTATTCTTGAGTAATCACTGTTTTTCTCCCTCCTTACTGCTATAAACAATAATTTCATGTTTGCAGTCAAAAATAATAGTAAAATTACTTTCTCCTAACTTCTAACAACAGAACAAATAACTTTGTTGCTCTGAGAGTGATGGCATATATTGCATCGGGGGAAGTCTAAGCTGACTTCTGCATTTACATGAATTACTGCAAGTGGAAACAGTCTTTTGCATACCTAAATGGAGTCCTATCAGTAAGGGAAATATTTCTTTATCTTTGTGTTGCATCTTGGAGAACTAATCCAAAGCAGAAGTAAGTACATTGTAAAAATACATATCTAAGGAGAACTTTCTTCAGGCGTGGAAGCAGTGTCTGTAGAATGGTTGCTTTTTTATTGTTATTATTTCACTTTCATAAGTCTACTCTAAACTCACCAGTGACCACAATAAATAAGAAGAATACTGTATTTTGAAGGGATGTGGAGAAGACAGCTATCTTAAAAACTGCCTTGAAAACTTTATGACTTTAGACTGATGCCTTTTTCAACCTAGAAATGAAACAATGCACACTTTCAAGATGGTATATATGGGGGTAATATAAAAGTGGATCTTCATTGGAGGCCTCCAGAGGTAGTTACGGAAAAATGTCCACAAAGGCCCAGCCACACAGGGTGAATACAGTTTTTGTAAGTTTAGAAAATTAGCATATTTGACAAGAATTCCCAACTTGAAGCACAGGTGATGAGGAAATTTCCCCTTCTGGTTCAACCCTTTCCTGGAGCCCTCGCACCCCACCCCATCCCCCCCGCCTAGTACTAGCTGTACTTTGTTTATGAAAATGTGTCTCGGAGAGCTTTCAGCCTTGGTAGCCAAGAAGAACCAGGATATGATAGGGGCTTTGGAATGTGTTGTCTTTCTGCCTACCAGGGCAGGGAAAAGTGCTGGGAAAACTAGCTACAAACGTAATGATAAGCTACAGAGCTCCAAATATATGTGTAAAGAATACAGAAAAAAGGCAAACATCATTAGGCATCAAGACTACAAGCACATCTCTTTGCTTTTTAACTTTTCTTCTTAAGAGCGAATTCCTTAGAATTAAATAGTTAGGTTTCATGAGCAACTGTGCTACAATCTGGTGTGGGGGTGTGTGTGTATGTGCGTGTGACAAAGGCAAGAATACATAAATTAAGGGAAAAGATTCCTAAACTTGCTGGGGTGATGTTGAGTGGTGAGCAAAAGCAGAAAAAGTAGTTTTTACAATGAGTTTATGGGACATTCCAAAGGAAGTTGTAAAGAACTTTCCCGAGCCTTGTGTCAAAGTCTGGGCTCACTTGTGCTCCGATTTTGAGTATGGTTTGTAATTGTAAGGGATTTTGTTTTATCCTAAGATTATCTAATTCTTCTCCTTACATGCAGATGTCAGAGATGGGTAGAGAACTGTCGAAGGGCAGACTTAGAAGATAAAACTCCAGATCAACTCAACAAGCATTACAGATTGTGTGCTAAACATTTTGAGACTTCTATGATATGCAGAAGTGTAAGTAAAAACAAACATTTGTTTACTGCATCTTTCAAAATGTGACTGACATTTTTGACCAGAATGCTGCCTTTTAATCTTTGAGCTCCTGGGTAACTGGTCCCTAGGAAAATTAATCTCTTAGTCTTAATTCTGATCACTGTCATTGTCTGGGGCTCCACACAGGCTCACAGCCATTAAAAGTGAAAATGAACAGTTGGAGGAGAGAGAAACAGAGCAGCTCTGCTCCTGTTGTTGAACACTGGCCCTTGCTGCAGAGCTTTCCTCATGCTTGTTTTGTTTCACTAGAGGTTACAATATTATATAAGTTTATTTGGTGTAAGTTTGCATATTTATAATTATTTAAACTTATTAATGTGTTGTTACTGAAGTGTGTACATGGTGTGATTTGGTTAAAATATACTCTGTTGTGACAACAAGATTTAAATACTGTTTGCATCTGTCAAACTTTTATTTCCTGTTACATTTTTATGCAGCTAAAATCAAGGCACTGTTTTCTGTCAATGAAGTAATAGCTTTCAATTCTTTTTGTCAACAAGATAATATGATTTTATCAGCTTGAATAACAGTAGGAAAGGATGGACTTGGAATTTTGTATCGAGTTTTAATTTCTAGGCTGAATCTCACTCTGGTACATAGGTAAAACCAATCTTTTAGTTATGAAGGATAATTAAAGTATGCAGGTCAAACTCTGAACTCCTGGCGGTATTACGTGTTACAGCATCCCAGAAACAAATGAAAATTGAAAGTAATTATGACTCTGAAATGAAGTTCTATGAAATTTGGTTTGTTTGAAATGCTGTGTTGCTTTGGCACGGCCTGGTTTATGGTAGCAGGGGGTTCACAGAGGCGGCTTCTGTGAGAAGCTCCTAGAAGCTTCCACCATGTCCAGCAGAGCCAATCCCTGATGGCTCTGAAGATGGACGTGCTGCTGGCCAAAGCTGGGCCAATTAGAAAGGTCGGTAATTCCTCTGTGATAACATATTTAAGAAGCAAATCAAAACAAAGGGGGGCACACACAGTTTTTTCTTCTAGTCAGAGAAGAGGAGGAGGTGAGAACATGTGAAGGAAAACAACATGGCGACTCCAAGGTCAGTGGAGAAGGAGGGGGAAGAGGTGCTCCAGGCGCTGGAGCCGAGATTCCTCTGCAGGCTGTGGTGAGCCCATGGTGAATCAGGATGTTCCCCTGCAGCCCATGGGGATCCATGGGGGATGCAGAGACCGACCCGCAGCCTGTGGGGGAGGTGCTCATGCCGGAGTGGGTGAATGCCTGGAGGAGGCTGTGATCCAGTGGAAGACCTGGGGGAGAGAAGGGGCCCCTGCTTCCAGGCTGGAGCAGCCTGTCCTTGGAGGACTGCACCCCATGAAAGAGTGACCCACATTGCAGCAGTTTTGGGAGGATTGTGTGATTGTGAGAGGGACTCACATTGCAGCAGTTTTGGGAGGACTGCTGCTCATGAGATTGGAGCCACGCTGGAGAAGCTCACAGAGAACTGTCTTCTGTAGGAGGGACCCCACTGTTTCACAGGGGAAGGACTCCTTTCCCTGCTCAGCAGAAGGAAAACTCGAGTGGTGAACTGACCAAACCCCCATGCCCTGTCTCCCTGCACTGTTGGTGGGAAGGAGGGAGGGGCTGGGGGGAAAAAGGTGTTCTGGGGCTTATTTTACTTCTCATTATCCTCTTTTGATTCTGTTAGTAATAAATCACTTTGTACCTCTAAGTTTTGAGCCTGTTTTGCCCTTGCAGTGTTTTCTCCTGGTCCTTATCTCAACTCATGAACTCTCTGTTAATTTTTTTCTTCTCTCCTCTGCCCAGCTGTGGCAGGGGAGGTGAGCGAGCGACTGCCGTGGGTGCCTGGTGTTTGGCCAGTGTCAAACCACAACAAATGTATTTCAATATAATGACGGATGCCATCAGTTACAAATTTGTACTTAGTGTAAATTAGCCAGTATAGGCAACACAGGTTTACAGTATATCCAAATATAAAATTTTACCTGAATTTTTTTTTAACTGGGAGCATTTACGTGATCATCTACAAGTCTTCTTTTGTTTATTCACAGATACATTCTCCTTTAATATGATCTTTCACAATAGTTTTTTGTGGACTTCATAGTTCTACAAAAAGAAGCAACTGAACATTTTTACAATGAAATGTTTCTAGAATTGTGAAATAAGTGCTAAAATCCAAAACACGATAGTAACAAAATGTTTCCTTTCTGATGCATAAATGTCTTTTTATCCAGAATGTTTATTTTTTAAAAAATCGTAATATTGCAGTAAATTAAAATTATTACATCTAGGGTCTTTGATATGAAGATAATGGGGAGAAAAATGTGTTTGCAGTTTGGGTTGGAGTTTTCTGTAGTATCTGTCTACTCATTTTCAGTGTTGTCTTGATATCCCTGAAATGTGAATTGCATAGCTTTCCCTTTGATAACATCAGAAAGTCAAAGTACTTTAGAATAATAAAATAAAGGAGAAAAGAAGGAGAGAGAAAAAAAGGGCACAGTGCCTGAAATTTCTCAAAGAATTCCCTAATCTAGATGTCTGTCTTCTTAGAGCCCATACAGAACGGTTTTACGGGATAATGCTGTGCCAACTATATTTGATCTTACAAGTCACCTGAACAATCCTCACAGCAGACATAGGAAAAGGATAAAAGAGCTGGTAAGTTTTTAATGTAAAATTGTTGGTTTATTATTAAAAAAGGCAAACAAGTTAATGTGAAACTTTTACACAAAAATGTCAACAATATTTAGCACTTGAGTGTTTGTATTTTCTATGCTGCCTATTCATGTTTCTTTTTTGTTGATTATAAGTTAAATGCATGATAAAAATTTTATCTATTAAGGAAGTCTTTAAGAAATAATCTGGAAACTTAAATGTGTTGATCCAGAGCTGATTCTTAATTCCAAAGCAAACGTATGGTTTTCTTTTCCTTGTTACTACAGTGCCAACTGAACACAACTGATGCATGGTATCCCAAAATTCTTGCTGCATATTGATTGTGATCTTCGGTTCACCCCTTTAACTTCTGAAATCTGCATCAATCCAGACATGCTTGTTTTAGCTTATTGTTCTGAAAAGATGATCCATGGATAAAACCAAGATTGAGATTTTTTTTTTTTTGTGGGATTGTGTCTTGTGTGTCATTTAGGGAGAAAGTGTCTCTGTGGTTATAAGTATACCGACAAGAGGAATTCCACTCCTGATCTCTATTTATACTTGAAAAATTACACACAATTTCTAAATACTTCTTCGTGAATTTGGTTGCATTTGTTGACTGAAAATGGAGTTAAAGATAGTTCTGTCTACTGACAGTACATTATCAAATTGCAATTGAATCTATTTACTAATAATTATACATCTTGAAGAACCTGCTAATAGAACTGTTCTCATGTAGTTAGTAGATACATGTCACAGCAGCAATAAACTACCTCAAGACACCTCCTGGTCTTAGAATTTCTAGCACTTTTTGGCAAATGTTAACTGGTCTCATCTACAGTATTTATATCTGATCTTGATGTGTTAATATTTTAAGGTCATGTGGTAGACATTGTCATCAATCTAAGTTCTTTTTGTTTGTTCTTTTAAGAGTGAAGATGAAATAAGAACATTGAAGCAGCAAAAGAGTAAGTGATCAAAATAATTGGGATAATAACTTTATTTGCTAAGGCTGACGAGGTAATGCAGGACACATAACTATTACTTTAAATATATAAGGAGGATAATTGAGTTCCTTCCTCATTCAGCCTGCCAGTCTAAATTTTTTCCAAAATACTTATTTGCTTTTAAACTGGAAGAATTCTTCTCTGGACTCTGGCACCTTAAAGGTAATGGGTAAGTAAATGTTATGTTTTATTTTTGACACTTACAGTATTTTTCATTTTGTAGTTGATGAAGCTTTTGAACAGAAACAGGCTACTCAAGAATCAAATGCAAACAATGAGCAAAATACTGTCTCAGAGGAAAGAGGGGAAGAACAAGAGGAAGAAGCTGTCCCCTTGACAGTGGAAGAAAGAGAAAACAAAGATTACCTTAAATCATTATTTGAAATTTTGATCCTAATGGGTAAACAAAATATTCCATTGAATGGCCATAATGTTGATGAACTTCCAGAAGGTATTTTTACTTCAGATAACTTTCAGGCTCTACTGGAGTATAGAATAAATGGTGGTGATGAAGTTCTGAGAAAACGATTTGAGATGACTGCAGTCAACCTTGAGTACTGTTCGAAAACTCAGCAGAAACAAATGCTTGAGATCTGTGAAAACTGTGTTAGAGAGGAGACTCTGAGGGAAGTAAGAGACTCACACTTCTTTTCTATTGTCACTGATGAAGTAGTAGACATAGCAGGAGAGGAACATTTGCCAGTGTTGGTGAGATTTGTTGATGATTCTCACAATCTAAGAGAAGAATTCATAGGGTTTTTACCATATGAGGCTGATCCTGAAATTCTAGCTGTTAAATTCCACGCGACTATTACTGAAAAGTGGGGTCTAAACATGGAGTACTGTCGGGGTCAAGCCTACATCGTCTCCAGTGGGTTTGCTTCTAAAATGAAAGTTGTGGCTACAAGGCTCTTGGAAAAGTATCCACAAGCTGTGTATACGCTGTGTTCCTCATGTGCCTTAAATGTTTGGCTGGCAAAGTCTGTTCCTGTTGTTGGTGTTTCCATTGCATTAGGAACAATTGAAGAAGTTTGCTGTCTTTTTAATCAGTCTCCACAATTACTAGTAGAACTGGACAACACAATTTCTGCTCTTTTTCAGGACAATGAGGAGAAGGGTAATGAGTTGAAGAAGATCTGCCGTTCTCACTGGACAGGCAGGCATGATACTTTTGAGGTTTTAGTGGACCTCCTGCAAGCATTGGTACTGTGCTTGGATGCTGTGAGCAGTGACTTGTCTGTCCGGTGGAACAACTTCCTTGTCGGTCGAGCATTTGTACTTTCAAGTGCATTAACAGATTTTGATTTCATTGTCACTATTGTAATTATGAAAAACGTTCTGTCTTTTACAAGAGCATTTGGAAAAAATCTCCAGGGACAAACATCCGATGTGTTCTTTGCAGCTGGCAGCTTAACAGCGGTATTGCACTCTCTGAATGAAGTGATGGAGAATATTGAAGTTTACCATGAATTTTGGTTTGAGGAAGCAACAAATTTGGCTACAAAATTGGATGTACAAATTAAACTCCCAGGAAAATTTTGCAGGGCACAACAGGGGAACTTCGAGCCTGATATGACATCAGAAAATTACTACAAAGAAATCCTAAGTGTCCCGACAGTAGAGCATATTATTCAAGAATTAAAAGATATTTTCTCAGAACAACATTTAAAAGCTCTTAAATGTTTATCATTAGTGCCCTCAGTCATGGGACAGCTTAAATTCAATACATCTGAGGAGCATCACGCTGACATGTTCAAAAACGACTTGCCCAATCCAGACACACTTTCTGCTGAGCTTCACTGTTGGAGAATCAAGTGGAAGCACAGAGGAAAAGACATTGAACTTCCAGCTACTATTTATGAAGCACTTCACTTGCCTGACATAAAGTTTTTCCCTAATGTTTATGCATTGCTTAAAGTCTTGTGCTTACTTCCAGTGATGAAGGTGGAGAACGAAAAATACGGAATAGGACGAAAGCGCTTAAAGGCATACCTGAAAAACACCTTGACAGAGCAAAGGTCAAGCAACCTTGCTTTGCTGAACATAAACTTTGACATAAAACATGACTTAGATTTGATGGTGGACACTTATATTAAACTCTACCCAGATAAAGTGGAATTTCAAGACTGTATTCCTTCAAACAATTCTGAAGTAACAGACAATGCCTAATTTTTTCTAACCAATCTGTTGAAACAGCTTGTTCTTAATTAAGTTTCAAAGCTGGGGGAAAAAAAGGTGAAATCTTAAAAAATCACTGCAATTGTGTTTTTATTGTAGGTCTTGGACTGAAGAAACTGTGGTCAATGACCTAAATTACGTGTTGTTAGTCTGTACTAAATGTGTTTGGCAAACAAATCAAGCCTCACACAAGCCCATGCTCTTGGCAGAGGTGCTTTCTACATCTGATTGGCTTAACTAGGTGCTTATTTACTTTATTGCATTGTGGAAAAAGTACATTATGATTGTAGATCTGATGGGGCTCTTACATATTCACTGATGAATTAGGATAAGAAAAAAACTCAGAATATTAAAAAGAGTATAATCACTTTCAGTTCTGTTACTTAGACTTTTTTAAAAAACCCCAAACTTTTGCAAAAGTCCTTGATGTATATTTAAGTGGCATTTTGGACAGTGGATTCAGCTATTGCATGATCTCCATGCTGTGGACAGGTCTCGGTGTAAAGTGAATGTCAGTGATCTAGGGGTACGTTTACAGTTTTGTTGGAAGAGTCAACGTCTTTAATCTCTTGATGACTGTTTACATTCCTTTGTCTCAGACACAAAACTTCTTTTTCTTTAGGCTTAACAGGCATGGCAGGAGTACTTAAATTCCTAAAAGACCCAAAAAACTTAAAATTTATTCTGCATTTAAGTCTGTTTCCTCTGCCCCAACTCTGACGCAAACCCATGCATCTTATAGTATGTTTATTTGTAAACTCACTCTGGAAAGATTAAAATAAGAGTTTGTTGTTTGTCTAGAAGTACGATTGAAAATATTGCTGTTATTTTTGGTGAGAATGAAACATTTTTGTACAGTTTATTGCAATTTAAAATAAAATATGAATTGCTTTTTACATAGTACTGGATTTCTTAGTAAAGCTGTGCCTCTAGGAATGTATTCTGTAAAGTTGCCTTTTATTTTAGCAATTTTTTCTCCATTGTTTTTGCAATTCTAGTGAGTGGCATTGTCTGAAGACAGGAAACTGTGTGATAGCACTGCTGATCTGCATTTTCTGCAAGGTTTTATAAAGTATTTTGAGATAGCACTAACCACAATGCTTTCACTGATGGAAGTTCTGTCAATCAGGCAGGAAGAGATTGAATTTGAAATGGTTCAAAAGTAAAGTTTTGCAGCTATCCTGATGCATGACAGTTTTATAACTTATTTATTGAATCAAACATTAAAAATCGAATGGTTTGGGTTGGAAGGTACATTAAAGCTTATCCAGTTCCACCCCCTGCCATGGGCAGGGACACCTTCCACTACACCTGGTTGCTCTAAACTGTGTTCAGCCCGGCCTTGAACACTTCCAGGCATAGGGCAGTCACAGCTTCTCTGGGCATCCTGTGCCAGGGCCTCACCACCCTCACAGCCAAGGATTTCCTCTGTATATCTAATGTAAATTTCCCCTCTTTTAGCTAACAGCCATTCCCCCTTGTCCTGTGACTACAGTCCCTGATGCAGAGTTCCTCTCCAGCCCCTTCAGATACTGCAAGGCCCTGTGAGGTCTCCGCCACCCTCACAGCCAAGGATTTCCTCTGTATATCTAATGTAAATTTCCCCTCTTTTAGCTAACAGCCATTCCCCCTTGTCCTGTGACTACAGTCCCTGATGCAGAGTTCCTCTCCAGCCCCTTCAGATACTGCAAGGCCCTGTGAGGTCTCCGTACAACCTTCTCTTCTCCAAGCTGAACAGCCACAACTTTCTTGTCCTGTCTCCATAGAGGGGGTGCTTCAGTCCCATTACCAACTTAGTGTCCTTATGTTGGGGATAGGTGGGGAATTACAGTACTTTTATGTACTTTGCAGTTGCAATGAGAAAGGCCCCCAGCATCAGCAAATTGGATGGTTCTTAGCGCTCTAATGTAGTCAAAAGAGTAAGATTAAATTTGGAAAAAACCCCACCTTTTCTAAGTATTATCTTTTCTTTCCACTACTATTTGTATATGCTTTCTGATATGTTTTCATATTATTGCAATTATTGTCTCAATAGTAAGAAGTGTTTTAGCTAATAGCTTTCTCTGTTCCCCTGAATATATGAAAATAGCTCCCAAATCTCAGTTAATGCTATAAAAAAGGCATTTTAAAATTAGAAGTCATATGGGAAATTGGCTCTTTTTAAAGATGATCTCAATTACAATTTTAATAAAATAAATAAAAAATCCTGCCCATCTTGGGAAGGTCTGTGAGTTCCCCTGCTGAACACAGCAACGCAGTGGTCATGATCTCAGAGATCATGAGCGCTGTGTCAGTAAAGTCAAGTTGGATGAGACCAGGCTTGCAGGTGCAAAGAAGGAAAATTGATATCCAGTGCCATAGAATTGGCCAAAAGAGCTGAAGACTGCTTTCTGACTCTGTAAATCAGGCCTTTCCAACCGATGTACTGAGACAAATTAAAGAAGGAAAGTGCAGTAAAACTCTCCTTAAATTACTGCCTACTGGAGCTCACCTGAGACACACACTTGTGATAAGCATTGCTAATTAGCTGGCTCAGTCTTTTGGTATTGCACTGCCATTCACAGAGGTATTTAGCTTGTCTAATAAATCAGGAGCTTCTGATTTATTACAATTTTATTTGTCCTGTTGGTGAGGAATCCCTTGGTTTTTTGACACATCAGTGCATCACCTGTAGGAAATAGTCTGAATAGTGATGATTTGGCAGGATGCTGAAAACTAAAAGAAGGGAGATTAAGATTAGATGTTGGGAAAAATTCTTGTTTGTGCGGGTGGCAAAACACTAGCACCAGTTGCCCAGAGAAGCTGTGGCTGCCCCGAGAAGCTGTGGCTGCCCCATCCCTGGAAGTGTTCAAGGCCAGGTTGGACACAGCTTGGAGCAACCTGGTCTAGTGGAAGATGTCCCTGCCCATGGAATGAAATGGTCTGTAAGGTCCCTTTCAGCCCAAATCATTCTGGGATTCTATGATTGGTCTATGATGTGGAGGAACAAAGGTGTAGGAGGTTGCAATATTAAGTGCCCCTTTAACAGGAGAGGTTTCTGTGGAGGCAAACCATTTACTGAAACTATAGTGTTTCCCATCTGATTTCTAGGGGTGCGCGGATAGAATGCAACTGAAGTGTAATCCAATCATATAATTTTGCTAGAGCAAGTCCGAGACTGATACAAATGTGTCTGAAAATGAAACAATCACTGAAGATAAACTTTGATTCTGTTTTGTTTAACAGATTCTGGAGACAGGGAGTTACAGTTTTTAAATATTCTGTTAATTCAGGGCAGTATGTATTTCCAAGGTGTATGTGAGGTATTTACCTTGGTTTGACCTGGCATTTTGGCCCATTCTATGTAATGAAGTAATTGCTCTGCTAAAATTAGTGTAAGTATTGCTGCTCAGATATAATTTTAATGAAAGTGGATTTCCATAACTGCTCAGCCTATCATGCTCTGTGAAAGCAATGTTTGTTTTAATACACAAAATCTGTTTCTTTTTCCCATGCACAGAATTCCTGCTAGAAACCAGTATTGATACTTGGAAAACGAACGTGTATAATTTTGCCTCCTGTAGCATTATTTCTGTCACTCTATTCAGAAATCCTGTATCCACTTGTTTGGGTGTCAAGGTTGTGCTGTTAAGAAGTGGAGGAGCAGACCCACTTAAGGATTCTAAGATTCTAGGTACAGCTATCCTGTCTTCCACACTCGCTTTCTGTGCCAATCTCAGAATGGCCAGAAACATCCCAATTACTCTTAAGCAGAGGAAAATAAATCTCTTTATTGGATCGGTTTCAAGAAACAGCTGCTAACCTAGAATAACAATAGGCATTACCCCAAAGAAGCTTAACATTTCAGCCATTTCCAGACCTGTAATGCTCCCTACTTTCCCTAAGGAAAACAGTTCCAACAAGGAATAGGAATCTCCCCAACATTTTGCCTAAATGTAATTAGTGAGACATCAGCAAAAAAAAAATGGAGTTGGAAGTTTTAAACACATCTACAGCAGTTTCAAAATATGTGCATGTTCTTTATAAGCTTTCTTTGAAAAATAACAGTTAATCAAATAGAGTTCAATGTGCATGTTCCATAACGCAGTAATTGTTCATTTTATTATTGCCATATTGTGCAGTGTTTCTAATTATTTATTTTCCCACAGCAAGCTTGCTTTTTTCTTAAAACCATGCCTGTGGGTCTTCTGTTTTAGCTGGCAAGAATTATCCCTGGAAGTGCCCTTGTGGGCAATTTGGGTACTAGAGCAGTTTGTTCAGGGAGATTGAGAAGCAGTAGTGACAGAGTAGATGTCCCTGTAATCCCCTGTTCCTCTGTTTTGCACTGTCCCAAAGTTAAATGTATCAGTGAGTAAACTGGTGAGTCAAAGGATACTCTTGTGTTGCATAAGGCTCCTAGTGCCCCACCGTGCATGTTAGCTGACATAAATACTCTAGGAATAAATTTGTTTTCTAGTTGTAGAACTTGGGGTACAGAATAGATGATGGCTGCTACCATCCCCCAAGGCCACCCAGGCAATCAACAGACCTTCCTCAAACCCTCATGGCCACAGGCTCCAAAGAGAAACACTTTAATAAAAAGATGTTTTTCAAAAATAGTTATTTTACATAGGCACCTACATGGGTGCCTTCTTGGTGCAATACCATGCTCTGAGCCTGGCACATGGAGCCCAGGCTTCCCTTGCAGCACTGAAGAGAGGGGCCTGTGGCAGCTCCACCTTTATTAGAAGGCACTGAGAAACACTGATTTGCATTTAAAAATTGAGATCCCTGTGAAAGCTGTTGCTGGAGGCAGCTCAGCGCATCTGCCAGTAGTTTCAGGTGTCTCACAGCATCTTTCACTGAGAGGGGACTGCTGAGTCTCTCATCATCTGTGGCAGCCTACAGTTGAAGCTAGGACCACACACACCACTGTTAGAGTGAAAATTCAGCTTCTGTCACCTCTTCAGCCAGCAAACATCTGAGGATCTGGGCAAAGGAGTGTCTTTCCTTGCTCCTGGAAGAACCTCTAGGTCAGCAAGATCTCCTTTTGCACGGCCCCCAAACCTCAGGATGATTTCTTAGCAAGTAGATTCTGGCAGCCAAGAGTCTTCAGCATCTGTTGGCACCAGGACAAGGAGATTGAGGGGCAGAACTCACCAGGACTTCGGGTTTTTATGTTCTGTCTTACTCCCAGAGCACCACTTCAGTCTTCATAGCGGTTTTCTAGTGAAGCATTTCCTGGAAATTCCTAGTGTACACAGCCACTTCTGTACAGTAAGGGCTTGCTGTCTTGGTGAAGGAAAGATACTTGGGAACTATTGGAAATGGGTTTGGGTCTTTAGGGGACTGGAAGAGGGATGGGAAGATACGTGAGAGAGGTCAAGAGCACCATTTCATTGGTAGTGTGATGCTGGAAGCTGGTGTAAATTCTGCACCACAGCTAAGCCCAAATGGAGTCCTGGTCTCCATCCCCACCTGCAGTGGTGTCAGGCCGAGCAGGGTCAGGCCAGATGGCTTTGTGCTGCTGACTGAAGGGAAATCTCACACAAAGCATGGAGCAGAGGGGCCTGCAAGGAGGCTGATACTGCTGGAGAATCTGGACCTGTGCCTGTTCCAGCGATTCCACCATCACACAGCCAGCTAATTAAGGCACATTTGACCTTTTTCCTTAGCTGGGGGACTTAATAAGTTAGAGGCAAATCATCTGGTTATTAGGTTAGAGGCTACTTGAAAGACTGCAGCACAGTTATGCTACATGTTGCACATATCCTAAAAAGGGTATTCATGGAGAAATAGGATCTATAAGGGTACAATCTTACTGGTGAGCGCATCCTGCTGAAGAACAGCCTTGGGTATCTGCCTGCAGAGATCAGGCTTACCAGGAGTCAAGCTTTAACTCTTAATTTATAAAATTGAACAGCTCTCACGAAGAGGGAGGGATTTGTAGGAGGTACCGTATGAAGTGGACTATGCTATGACATGCATTTCCCCACCAGAGAGGTTTGCTGCCTTGGCTTTGGTGTGAGGCTTTGGACTTTAGGAATAAGCAGGGGTATCATGGTCTGGCCTGAATTCCTCCCTGGAGGAAAAAGATAGATGATATCATTATTGATATTGTTTGTACATCATGAAGGTACTCAGTCAGATGAGAAAAATATGGGTTTAACTCCTTTTTTAATTAAAAAAGTAATGGAAAGCTATGTATGCCAGGAACCTCACCTACAAAAGTCTTTAAACACTGGAGAACTCTTTGCCTAGTGAATAAGCACTTCTAAGTAATTTTTTTGTTAATTTTTGTGTGTGTATGTATACATATATAAAATATGCAAAGCCAAATGAAGTTACTTCTTTGTCTTGTGGATGTCAACATTGCTGAGCAATCCTTTAGGAAGAAACATGGCCAGAATGAAGGGCACACAGCTTATTCCTGGAAGACTGTCCACACAGCTCCTCCTGAACCCTGTACCCTAATGTCCAAGCACACAACTTTAATTAGGAAAAGACCTGAGCCTAAACACATGTTAAGTATTAGATAGTTTCTACTTCACTCTGGAAAGATTAAGTAGGAGTGTGCACTTGAGCATTGAGACATTTCAAATTCACAGTACAAAACTACACTGTCCAAACCAGTGTCGTGCATAAGGCAGGAGCTGCAGAGATGGCAGAAAGCTTGGCAGGTTAGCAAAACTCTCTTCCTTTACCCGCTCGTAAAAACTTTAATCCCACAAGTGTATCACTGTTGCAGAAGATGTGTTTATTGAGAAACCTGTGGCTTCGGTGTGGGTTTTGGCATGCGTAAAAGCATCCTTCTGTGTGATTGTAAAAGCTGGGTTTGGAAAGTACTTGTGATACATATCATTTAACATCAGGTGTTCCTGTATTTTCCAGACTGTTTCACCTTCTTATTCTAGCAACAGGGATAATGGAACAGATTCACAAGTCTAATCCTGATTCTTTGTGCCCTTCAGGCAGGACAATACAGCTAGAACCTGGATGCAGTTTCCCATCTGAGAGTGCAACATTCCTCCCAGGAAACTTCAAGGGAAAAAAAAGTGCTGAAAATGCAGACAGAGCCATTTTCTCTCCTGTTTGCTTCTCCAAGTTATGCATAAGCTCCTGAACACCTTGATGGTGTGGTCCTTTAAGTCTCACAGGTTTTCTTCCAGCACTGACTGATGCAAAGAGCTGCAAGGTGGACAGGTCTTTTTCCAGCTCTCGGTGCTATTCTTCTGCACCTGCATGGCCCATAGTTTTGTGCCTAACTTGCTGCCCTCTAAGGTCATGTGTTTTGAAGGTCAGTGTTCTTAGCTGCCTGTGTTTTACATTTCCCGTTTGGAGACATATTGAAAGGCTGTGGGTTTTAGAAATTGTTTAGCACTACCCCTCTTTGTGAAAAGGAGCTTGAAAGTGGTGTCATGCTGGGCATGCACAGTCAAAGGCAGGAAAAAGCATAGATTTTGAAAATCTCTATTCAGGAACAAAATTCAGCATCTGAATAGAGCACTGGGGCTGTCCTTGTTTAGCTACCTTGGTATTTCATTTCATTCCCCAGGTGGCTTTCTGTAGATACTGTGAAACTTAAGTCTTTCTAAACAATTTCAAAATTTGCCTTTTTGACATACCCACTCATTTTAATGGTGGTTTGGAGAACAGAAAAAACAGACTGTACTATGTTTCTGCTATTAAATATTACATGTGCAGTATTTTTTCCTACTTTACACCTTTTCATTTCCCCTTCCCAAATTCAGGCCAACAATTGTCCATTTTGTTTGTCTACAAAGTAACCTTCTCAATTTCAGTTCATGTATTGATCAGTCATTGCTTCTGATCTTTGCAAGACTTTTTTCTCTTCTGACCAGAATATATTTGCAAGATGTGTTGAGTTAGGTTTACTGTTTAAATAAACAAACCCATAAATTTTCTCACCTAGCATTCTGGTTTTCCCCTCATCCTAATATGTTGCTTTTATGGAACCCAAATGTAGATAAGCAGCAAGTTCCTCTTCACTTTTCTTCAAATACCAGTATTCTTCAAATATTAAGTAAAGATTTGTGCTTTCCTCCTGCAACTTTGCCTGTGCAGAGAACTATGATTTGCAGAAAAGGTGACCTTATACATCTCAAACTGATGAAAAAATGTTCTAGGCTTTACACTGGCATGTCTCTTTATCTTCTCTGCTCTGGCTCTCAACCTTTAAAATGTTGATTTGTATCATTATGTGCCACTCCCTACTAATCTGCATGAATGGTAGATCTTGCTGCACGTGGCCTGCTTTGGTGTCATACAGGTCTCTGGTCTTTGTGGGCACTTCACCCTGTGCTCGGCCCATGGTCCAAGGAGACTGGAAACCAGGAACCTGTAGTTGAATCATTGAACCCCAGACTAGTTTGGATTGGAAGGAACTTTAAAGGTAATCCTGTTTAACCCCCTGCCATGGGCAGGAACACCTTCCACTACACCTGGTTGCTCCAAGCCTCATCCAGCCTGACCTTGAACCCTTCCAGGGATGGGACAGCCACAGTTTCTTTGGGCAACCTGTGCCAGGGCCTCACCACCCTCATAGCCAAGAATTTCTTCCCAATATCCCATCTAACCCTGCCTTCTGGCAGTGGGAGGCCATTCCCCCATGTCCTGTCCCTCCAGGTCCTTGTCCAAAGTCCCTCTCCATCTGTCATGGAGCCCCTTTAGGCACTGACAGCGGCTCTAAGGTCTGCCTGTAGCCTTCTCTTCTCCAGGCTGAATACCCCCAACTCTTCCAGCCTGCCTCCAGAGCAGAGATATTCCAAATGTGGTATAACTTTCCAGAACAACTTTTGAAGATTGAATTGCAGCATCTGGGAAGTCTGTTCTGAAGCACACCTATCTCAATAACTTCAGGAATTTTGCTCATACAAAATAATTTTGCATTTACCTCAGATTTCACCCATGTGGAAACCGAAGTTTATTTGCGCACTTTGCATACTGAATGAGAAATTGTCACTGCGGTATTTTTCCTATTGTAGGGCTTTTTGTTCTTTGCGATTTTTTTAATACAGGAAGGAAATGTAGGAATGTCAGGTCTAAGGTGACTGCTCTGTAATGAAACACACATTTTAATTTCCCATGGGAAAGTAATCCCAAGTTGTTCAAATACCAGAAATGTTTTTCCCCTCACCCTGCTGCTGTAACACTTGTTACTTAGCTATAAAAGTAAGCAAAGAACCCCAGTCCTAAACAAAAGATTTACTCACTGCTGCACTCTGCATTCACTCTAAATCAGACGAGCAATGTAATAAGGTTGAAAAGCCAAGCAAAACAAAAGAAATACTTAATTTCTCTTTATTGTGAAAATGAGCTGAACCAGGGTAGTACAGACATATAGACAGCATTCATCCAAGTTTCTCTGCTGAAATTTTCTCTACATTGGGAAAATTATGTGTGAATTGCATTATTTCTGGAATGGTTCATTTAGGTGGAATGGAACTCTGTTTTTAAGATGAAATATTTTAGTTTGATGGTATGTAACCACAAAAGTTTGTCTTAATCTGTCTTCAGTTTAATGCTGAGAGGGTTAAAAACGTATAATTTTTTTCACAACAGATTATGACCTTTTTTTTTTTTAAATATCTTTTTTTTATTATTCAGGATTATTATTGAATAAAAAATACCAATTATTTTATAGTTCTCTTTCCAATTTTTTTCTCAGCCCAGGAGAAGTAATAAATGCAATGATATATCCAAACATCTCTAAAAAATTCCAAAACTGCATACTCACAGCTCTTTATGTCTTTAGCACACTGAAACATCTACTGTGAGCAGCTCTGGGACAAGCAAGGAATGCAAGACACATTTTTATCTGATCTAGCACAATGCTTACTTGTAATACGATATTACTAAATTGTCTATAAATGAAAATCCTAGCGGAGCTGAGCTCTGCTCAGCTCAGCTCAGGTATCACAATACTTCAGGAAATACTGATTTGCTGAAAATAAAGAAATTAAATTTTTTTGTAACATTAACATGGGAGGTAGGTTTCTGAATCAGCTCTGGATATTTAATAATTTCAATGAATGTTACTCACCTATGCACCTTCCTTACCCTCACACTGCTGTCACCAACCTGTTCCCACCTTCTTTTCTGTAGAGGAGCCATCTTTGGGTGTGTTGGTGTGAAGAGGAAGATGTGAAATGGAACCATTCAAACACTGCTGTCACTGGGAGAGAAGACAGTGCTGTCAGTGCTTAAATAACCAAAGCCACGCGGAATGAATTTCTAAGATTCTTCCTCTGCCAGTGATCCTTCCTTGTCCACTGCTGACAAAGCATGAATCCAAATTGATTCTCATGTTAGGAGGGGCTGTCTCCTTAGTTTTTATGAATACCATGAACTGAACATTCATTTGCCCCAAACTAACTCACCCTTGTTACCCCTTCTCTTTAAGTATTATTTGTCTTGTTTCTGCTGTCTCTCATTATGTCAGATCTGTAAATTTACTGGATTGGAGATACTGTTTTATAGCACTAGGTAGGGGTTTGGGAGACCTTGGTGTAGCGTCCTGTTTCACTGCAAATTTTTCATGTGACTAGATGGAGTTCATAATCCCGTCAGATATTTGATAATTGGGCCTTATATCACAGAGATTTTATGAAAACAAATAAATCAACTACGTAGAAAATATTCCAGAAATGGAGGTCATATGAATATCTATGATTAATATCTACACAGTTTTTTGCATACAGAACAAAGTGAGTCCAACTGTGTCCCTAGCCAACCTGGAATCCTCAAACCCTCTCCTCATCTTGCAAAAGTGTGCATTGATCCTGCTTTCAAGCTTGATCTGACCTGCCCATGTGCACTGACAGCCTGGAAAGCCAAGTGTGTCCTGGGCTGATCCCACAGCATGGGCAGGAAGGTCAGGGAAGGCGTTCTGCACCTCTGTTCTGTTCTGGTGCCGCCCCACCTGCAGAGCTGCCTCCAGCTCTGGGGCCCAGCATCAGAAGGACATGGAGCTGCTGGAGCAACTCCAGAGGAGGCCACAGAGATGCTCTGATGCTTGGAGCCCCTCTGCTCTGGAGACAGGCTGGGAGAGCTGGGGGTGTTCAGCCTGGAGAAGAGAAGGCTCCAGGCAGACCTTAGAGCCCCTGTCAGTGCCTGAAGGGGCTGCAAGAGAGCTGGAGAAGGCCTTTGGACAAGGGCCTGGAGTAAAATGACAATGGGGAATGGCTTCCCACTGCCAGAAGGCAGGGTTAGATGGGATATTGGGAAGAAATTCTTGGCTATGAGGGTGGTGAGGCCCTGGCACAGGTTGCCCAAAGAAACTGTGGCTGTCCCATCCCTGGAAGTGTTCAAGGCCAGGTTGGACAGGGCTTGGAGCAACTGGGTCTGTGTTTGACAGCTCCAACTCTTTCCTGAGTTTTACTTTTACTTTTAGGAATAAACTGTGCTCATATCCCATTACGGAGGAAAAATTACTGGTGGTTATCTTAATTTCTTTGCAAAGTGTCACTCTGTCACTGTGATTGCACAGGATTGAGGTAGGAAATGGGAATGGAGGTGGGTACTGCTGGCGTGACAGAAGAATTAAGTTGGTGTGGGATTAGCAGAGCCAAAGAAGCTTAATTTCATCTTCACTTGTGTTTCCAAGGAAAGCTCACCTGTGTTGTTTCTCTGTCTGATAAAGCGTAAGCCCACATCCAGTCATGTGCTCTAGCAAGGGGAACTTCAGAGTCTCTGTCTCTTGTGGCTCTGCAGGACTTATCTTCCTTCCTTATATTTGTATGAAATTGGCCAGTTGGTTCAAAGATTCTAGTGGAAGCTTGATAAACTCACACAAATAGCCCAAGACATTTACAGGGTTTAAAAAATGGTTTTCCTTTTAGAAACTGGTCTAAAAATATCAAGTTGAAGAACAGTATATGTAAGAGCATGCAAAACTGTTATCACTATTTCTATCTGGCAATTTTGTATATTCTAGCAGAGAAGCAGTTTACTTTTTTTTCCTACTGAAAAGTAAGGCATATTAAGATTATTTTAGGTTTAAATATGATATATATGCTAGGACTGGGTAACTTACTAAAGACTAGATCAGTAGACTTGCTGATTCCCAATAAGTAGCTACAATTGAATATATTGTGAAGAATTCAGTCTTGCAGCCCAGTTGCGTAAGGACTCACTGTGACGTGATCAGTGTGATTCTGACACAGGGGTTTTGTCCCTGCATGATTGTTTTAGAATCATCCTTGACACTGGCAGCCCAAAAGTACTCTCAGGCTGCTGACGACATTTATCAAGTGCAGCTGCTGAGGAAGGATGCTGATTGTACATAGCCCATAGTATGTCATGGAGAAAACATTTCCTTCTTCTGTGCTTTCCAAATCACTGAAGTCCTGTGCAAACAGAGACAATGTTAAATTCCTGCTTGGCAGCCTTCAGCGTGGCCCTGTGGAGCTGTCTGCAGAGAACCATCTGCATTTAAATGACAGCCACCTTCTTTGCATTAATCTGAACGTGCTCAAAACAAGTAGGGATGTGCAAGGAAAACCAGAAGGGAGAGCATGTGTCACTGGCAAATGTATCCAGGTTTTATAATGAGGCTGGTGATGGATGCCTCAGGTTTCAGCTGGTTAATTTGCAGCCCCCTGCCCCTAGCTGTGTGTTTACGGACAGTGCCTTTAAAATCAGGTGCCAATCAAATGTCTTCTTTCATATAATTTCAGATTTCTGAGTACTTCAGCTATTCTGGGAAATGGTGGCACTGAGACACCATAAAAGTGATTCAAAGATTGTAATAAATGGAATACGAGAAGCCTAGAGAGGGACTTGTGACAAGGGTGTGCAGTGATAGCATGAGAGGGAATGATAAATTGAAGGAGGGTAGATTTAAATTAGAAATTAGGAAGATATTCTTGGCTGTGAGGATGGTGAGGCCCTGGCACAGGTTTCCCAGAGAAGCTGTGGCTGCCCCATCC
The DNA here is from genome assembly GCA_013400735.1 of Pomatostomus ruficeps. Taxonomy (NCBI): domain Eukaryota; kingdom Metazoa; phylum Chordata; class Aves; order Passeriformes; family Timaliidae; genus Pomatostomus; species Pomatostomus ruficeps. Next base: position 32,913 of record VYZT01049969.1, on the reverse strand, counting down.
CTGTAAGTGTTCAAGGCCAGGTGGGACAGAGCTTGGAGCAACCTGGTCTGGTGTCACTGACCATAGCATGGGGTGGAACAAGATGAACTTTAAGATCCCTTCCAACTGAAACTCTTCTGTGATTCGATGACTCTATGAAATAAAACTCTTGCTTACTTGCATACTTGTATTTGGTTTCCTATTAGATATGGATTTCTTCACCTCCGATGCTAATTAAGTTCTCATTCTTTTCTCTCTTTTCCCAGGCCAGGTGTTTCCGACCATGCTGGGGTGATGTTTGGAGTTGATATTCATTAATGGTCATTAATGGTTGTTATCTTTTGTGTATCTTCTGTGTTACTCCCAGTCTGTTGAGATGTTGAGCTCATTAGACCTCACCTGGTGGAACAGTCTTCTGAAAAGAAACTTCAATTCCTTTCCCCTGGGACAAAGACAAATAAAATGGACTAAAGCTATATAAAAATTTTAAACTTTGTATCATTTCCAGCATTGTGACTTCCCTCCATCTGGTCTTCTTGGTGGTGAGGGTCCCCCACACCAAAGAGTATAGAAACCAATGGATTAATATACTTTTGGGCTGGTGCTCCAGCTGGGTGCAGAGGCATTAGTAGTGGGAAGGTGGCTGTAGCTTGCTCTAGCAGTGTCCTGCCTCAAGTTGCAAGCCCAAGGAGAGTGGGTGTTGTCTCCTGCTCTCTGAAGGGATCTTGCAGTCTATGTTGCACAAGAGATCAGGAGAGGGGACAACAGCAGCCCCTTCCAAGGTGAACATCCTCTCCAGATTCTTCTGGGTGATAGCCCCTTTTCCCTGTGAGAGGTGGTTCTCTTTTGCCAGCACAGTCACTGTTTGGCGGACTTTCTCTGTCTCCTTGTCTGCAGTTGTGGTTGGAGGTGGAAGAGACATTCTCTACTGGATGTGACAAGTCAAAAGGAGAGAAGGAGGGATGATAGTGAGAATGTCACTGAAACTGCAGGAAAAACAAAACCAAAAACTCTCCAACAACATTTTTAGTGTTTGAGAATCAAGACATTAGTTTATTTCTGGCGAGGATGGTGTTCTGGCCAGGATGTGCCACAGAAATAATTTCATCCACACATAGCCCGGGTGTGCAGAGGAAATCTTTCCATGACACATAAATTTTACCAGATTTTTTCCCATACTTTATACAGTCAAAACCCATAGAGATACATTGGTTCAATGTTCATTGGTTCTAAGTGATGTAGTTCTTAGTATTTGGTTTCTTACTGGTTACAGATCTCTTCACTTCTGTTGTTAATTAGGTCCTCTTTGTTTAATTCTCTTATCAGTCTTTTCCCAGAATAGGTGTCTCCCACTCTGCAAGGGGTATTGTTTGGAGCGCTGATGTTCATCAATGGCCCTTGATGATTGTTATCTGTTGTGTATCTCCTGTTCTGCTCCCAGTCTGCTGAGATGCTAAACTCATCAGGCCTCCACCTCATTTATTCTGTGATTGTGAAGACTGATTGAAGGTAAAAAAAAAAATTAAACTTGGTATATTCTGCAACAAGAGAACCAAGGTATTCAGCAGAGCATCTATGTGCACAGCTGAAAATTTGCAGACAATTTAAAAGTGGTCTTCATTGCTTTGTTTAATGGATTTGATGTGGACACTACTGGTAAAAGTGGTGTTTCTCTTTGCAACTTAAAATGTTGCAATTATTCCCCAAAAAAACATGACTAGCAAAAAAAAAATCACTACCAAAAATCACTATGAAAGTTGAAAAGTCCACCTAATTAAAAAAAACTCCTCATATTTCCATCTTTTTCTCTTGATTCCTCTAAACTTTTTAATATTTCCTAGCTGACATGGAATCACATCAAATATCTGATTCCAAACGTTTTGAAGATCCCTATCGGTCTCTTTGGCCCAACCAGCAGGTGATTAGGTATTTCAGTGTTTCCCTTTGCGGTGCTTAATTGACTTCAAAGCTTAAATTTGATTTTTCAAACTGAGCCCACAGTTTACTGGCTTTCACTAAATGCCTAAAAGGTTAAAGTTTTAGCAACTATTAAGCAATTTGGAATGTAACAGTGAAGCCTTGGTAAGAAGAAGCTAGCTGACAATAAAGGCAGTTCCTGCTGATAAGAAAAAACTGAATGTAACAATACTAACAGTTCCTGCTGATGAAAAAGAACTGAACAGGAGCCCATGGAGTATGCGTAAAACTTCCTGGGACCCCGGCCTTGGAAACCCAGCCCACGACCACCAAGACGCACTACACAGGCACAAGCTTACACAAATGATTTCGGAAAAAGGGTATGAATAGGCATAGGTGTTCTGGGAATTCTAATGAATATGCAAATGCTTCACTGTATAAAGATAACATGGGAGGAGTGATCCCCCGTGTGCCCAAGAATAAAATATACCAGGTTTTACAGCCCCCCCGGGCTGTAGAGTCGTCTCTCCACATGTCACCTAGTCCTAGACAGTGTTCACATCTTTCATCTTTCATTTGCAGCATTCAGTGGATTTACCACTATGGATTTACCATTGTCTGTGACTGTAGAATAAATGCAGCATAAGGACTACAGATTTTAACAAAGGTAAACCAGATTATACACCTGATAGGGCAAGAGGGAATGACTTTAAACTGAAGGAGGGTAGATTGATATTAGGAATAAATTCTTGGTTGTGAGGGTGGTGAGGCCCTGGCACAGGTTGCCCAGAGAAGCCATGGCTGCCCCATCCCTAGAAGTGTGCCTGGCCAGTTGGACAAGGCTTGGAGCAACCTGGTCTACTGAAAGGTGTCCCTACTCATAGCAGGGGGATAGAACAAGATAATCTTTAAGGTCCCTTCCAAACCTTTCTATGAGTCTATGATTCACCATAGGTAAAATGGCAGTATTTCCTGCTCCACTAAGGTATTTAATTTTGCCATTGCAAAGGTCAGGGTTTTTTGTTTTGCCTTTTTTTTTTTTAAAACAGCTGCTTAATCTGAATAAGGACTGGTTTGTGTCCAGTGAAGAACAAATTTGGACTAAATGGAACAGCTCCACAAAGATGTTCAACATAATAGGTAATGTGAGTCTTTAAACAAAAAACAGTGCCATCAAAGCCAAAATACAAAAAGCTCTTAACAAAAAACATATTTTGAAAGGACAGATGGAAAAAAATTCAACTGGATCACGTCAATCAACCCAGCAGCAATAGCATGTAGAATCCTTCACACATGAGAAAAAACTATAACCAGAACCAGACATGATAGTAATATGTCCAACTCCTCAAAGAGAAGGAGAGATTCAGGGTGAATAGCATCTTGGGAGGCAGAGGACAGCCAGGAAACACAGCAGTTATAGTGATGTTTTATCTCCATAAAGCTGGAATTTGGAAGATATAGGAAAGCAAAATTTCAATACATTTTTTCAACAGATCAGTTAAAAACAGAATGTTGAGCTCTCAACCAGTCCTTTTTATGTGTGGTAGAAAGAAGGTGATAATCGAGCTGTCTAAAGAATGAAACAAAGCTTCAGTCCAGTATATTCCTCTGTGTATTTCAATGTTATTCTGCCACTAGATGTCCTGCTGACCTCACAGAGCCCGGAATGAGCTGCTTTCCCTGGTGAACAGCAGAGATCAAGGTGGAAATCAAGCTGTAACAAAATCTGCTTGTAACTTTAATTCCTAGGGGATGGTTTTTGATTAATAATACTTGGTAACACAAAGAGTCAGTGAGAACTTTCACATCTGCCTCCTTTTTTCAGTGTTACAGTGGAAATAAGACTCTTGCTGTCATCCATCACTGATCCTTTTTCAGAGCACTTGTTTTCCATTTTGATATTTTGATTCTCATCCCCATCTCTTCTCCCTTGTGGTCTCTTTGGTCCTTTCTAGGGGACTTTTTCTCCTTGGATCTCATATGCACAAGTGCTGTAGACTAAGAGCAGCTCACCACTTTGTGTTTCCATGCATTCTTGACAAAACTGAGAATCTTTGACCACCAAATGGCACCTTCCCAATCTCAGTGTGTTTCCCACAACAGTTCAGGACAGTGTCCAAATGCAAGGAAATTCCAGGGATGCTCAGAAGACTGTCACAGGGAAGGAGCTTGGAAGAAAATATCAGAGTTCATGTTTTAACAGGCTTCCCTCAAGATAATGGTGAGAATTAGAGAATTTTCTCCCCTTTCCATTATTTAGCTCTGTATCTCAGTAGCAATTATCAGAAAGGAAGTGCTGTACAGGATAGGTGGGGCTTTGACAAACAACTGTATAATATAAATTCTAGGACTGACAAAAATGGTCAACATACCTTCTGAACAAACATGACAGCACACTCAGCCTGAGGGTAATACCAGTAGCTGCTGGACGAGAAAGTGGGATCCCGAGCTTGGACTGGTCCCCAAAGCTGATATGGCATCCTTAATAATAATAGACCTGAGAGTGGGAGGATGTGTGGGTGTCTCCTCTCTTTACCTGCTCCCACTAAGGGAAAAGCTGTGCCTAAAACTGATGTGGTTTTGAGTGCAAATCCCTTTTCTGCTTTCTCCATTTATTCTCTTTGCTTTCTTTATTATGATTCGGGTCAGCAGCAAAACTTGGCATAGGACTGAGTGCTGTTCTGAATTGCAAAGGAATACTTTCCCACTCTGTGGGTAAGGTAATGCACTGAATGTCTCCACTCCTCATTTTCACCATCTTAAAGCAGAGAAAAGCAATAGTAACCCAAAGAGCTTGTGACATTTAAATGCTTGACAAGTCCTGGGGGACAGAGATGACACTGTGTTGCATGAGCTCCTATGGTACACCAAGAAAGAAAACTAGTAAGGTTTTACATGCAAATCGTGCTGCAGCATTGAGACTATTCTCAGGAATCAAATAGTCAAACACCATACAAAAACCCCTGCCCTTAAACCTCTGATTTTATCCACAGAATTAAATGGTTTTATCTGTGCTTTTTCCTAGAGAACTGATAATGCGCTTAGCACTTAAGATGAGTTACTTGGGGAATTTTCCTTTATTTGAAGTCTGGTTGGGTCTAGCTTAATTATGTAGTTTGATCTAATTCATCATCCAGCTCATTGACTTTCATCTAGTGGTTCTTACAACATGCTCCAAAACCTGTCATGCCTGGACTCCTTTGATGGAGACAGGATGTTACAGCCACAGGCATGAAGATACCAAATTGGCTCATTGCTTCATTAAATTAGAGCAAAGAGCTAGAACTCAAATGGGGACATGACACTTTTTCTAGTCCCTGTCAGCTCATCTGTTTTGTAGCTGATTTCAGACAGATGCTGATAGGCATCGTGCAGGATATTTGAATGCCTGGTCTACTGACAGAGAAGGCCATAAACACAATGTAAAGGGAAAAAGACATGGGACTGAGGTGGTGTTTTCTTTTTTTAACATTTTCCTTGTCCTCCTTATAAATAATATAACCAATTAGGTTTTCATTTCACTCTTTGTCTGTCTTTACTTCTAGGCAGCCTCCTAAGCTCAATCTGACCCATTGACGCTCGTTCCCATGGTAAGATTGGACTAGTATTCACTGCTGATGTTGTGGCACCATTGCTCTTTCAAGTAAATAAAATACCCTGGCTACATCCATACTAATAACCAGCACAGGTCACAGCTGGCTCTACAGTTAAATTTTATGCACAGTCTCTGGAACAGTTTTGGGCAGTCCCAAACTGTCCTGTAGTTGCATAGGCCAAACAGCCTTTCTGGTGATGTGAATGGATGTGACTAACATGTTCTGTAAAGAAACAGAGATTAATGATAAAGGTATAGAACTTTCCATCTCATCTGGCCATGGGGCCAGGGGACAGATCTTGGTAATGCCCACTTTTGCTGGACAACTGTTATGCTTAAACGCCTGCCTTAGAAGATGTTCTGCTAACATGAGCTGCAGAGGTCACAGTTTTTATGTGTTTGTTCAGTTCTCTTGCTTTGTGCATATTAAGTTTATTTAGGAACTTAATCCTAAAGCTGTCAGGAGAAGAGTGAAGAAAAAGCAGAACAATATTTATTGGATCACTTTTACATGGAGCTGGTATTCCCAGCCTTCCAAGGACACCTTGCATCTCATGACTTTGCTCAAAGCATGAAATCAAGGATTTTGGCAGCAGTTGAGCAGTCACTCCTCTCTGCTTTACAATTGTCCCCAGTTCTTCATTCCAGTAGAAACCACTGAATTCAAAGTGGGAGATCGTATCCATGGTGGATGGTGAAGGCAAGGATGCAGAAAGGATTTTGAGTGAAGTTTACAAATGGCTTCTCAAACATCCTGAAATATGTTCCTTTGGTGGTATTTCAGTTGTTTTGACAACTAGTTCCTCCTTCACCTTGTGAAGAGTTTGTACAGAGGGACAGCTACATTTATGCTTTCTAAGTGTTCTGTTCACATTTTCTGTGTCATATTTAGGTCAAACCAGAGATGAGACTTCCAAACTGCAAGTAGCCCACATCTTTTGATAAATAGACTTGATACAAAGAACTTACCTGGTGATTCCTGGAACAGCATTTCCAAACAAAGCAGGTAAAATCTCTTTTCCAAAGCTGAATTTCTTTTCTGTAAGAGCAGCCATCACTCCCAAGCAGCTCTAACATGGCATCAGAGCCCAGCATTCAGCTCCCACTGAACAGCAGCACTCATTGAAGGCAGGTAAGTACCAGGAGAAAGAGAGGCCCCCATCATAAGACAGATGTGGAGCTGCAGGAACAAGTGCAGAGGAGACTATGAAGATACTCTGAGGTCTGGAGCCTCTTTGCTCCGGAGGCAGGCTGGGAGAGCTGGGGGTGTTCAGCCTGGAGAAGAGAAGGCTCCAGGCAGACCTTAGAGCCCCTGTCAGTGCCTGAAGGAGCTGCAAGAGAGCTGGAGAGGACTTTTGACAAGTGCCTGGAGTGACAAGACAGGGGGCAATGGCTTCCCACTGCCAAAGGACAGGGTTAGGCAGGATATTGGGAAAAAATTCTTGGCTGTGATGGTGATGAAGCCCTGGCACAGGTTGCCCACAGAAGCTGTGGCTGCCCCATCCCTGGAAGTGTTCAAGGCCAGGTTGAACACAGCTTGAAACAATCAGGTGTAGTGGAAGGTGTTCCTGCCCATGGCAGGGGGTGGAACTGGTTGAGCTTTAAGATTCCTTCCAATCCAAACCCTTCTGGGATTCTCTGATTCTATGACAGGCAAAGGGAATAAGGAAGACAAGACAGAGCAATAATCAAAATGGCTTTGAGCCCATTGCTGCAAATTGCATCTTCTCCCAAAGCCTTCTTTTATGAACAGACTGGTGTGGAGGGCAGGGAGGGGAAGTTCAAAAAATAGTAGCTGCATCTAGATTTAGGATACATCAGATTTCCATCTGCTTGCACCATACATGTGTTTGATGATGTCAAGAACTACCCAAGGGTCAGTGATATGTGGACACATGGTGTGCATGACATTGTCTTAAATTAATGGTGATCATTATTGTTATCTCTCTGCAGATGAGGGCTGGTGCTGGATAACTGAGGCAAATGGAAGTCATCCAGGGAAATGCAATCTGCATGGCTGAATATGGTTAAAGAGGAGACAGCAGGAGGGATAAGTGAGGCATTCCCAGAAGAGGGTCACAGGACTTTGTTAGATAGCCGACTTTGGGTGGATTTGCTTAACCCTGGTGATACCCTACTCTCCCTTTTACTGTGGGAGAGCACTAGGTGACTACCTTGTGTTGGACTTAAGTAAGTGGAAACTACTCCCACTACATCTCTTACAGAGGAAAAGCTGGGAAATTCCAGGCATGAATGTTCAACTAACATCTTTTAAGATACAGGGCTAGCAATCACCTTCAAGTGTAAAGGGTGAGAATAGAAGGCTAAAAGAAGGGCTGCCTGGGGTGCCAAACCAGAGAGATTGTTTCAAATAGATCAAAGGAAAAGGAAACAGAACCTGATAATCTGTGACAGCCCTTCCCCAGGATGGAATCTGCTGGGCTGTGAGCTCATCTGCTGTGAGGCAGCAGGAGCCACAGGGACTGGATTGTGTGTGTGCTCAAAGGAACAGTCCCAGAAGAGGCAGGAGACAGCTGTGCCCATGGTCATCTCCAGCTCTTATTTTGTTTTAAAAGAATAATAGTTCCTTTGGAGATTATTTGGAGTATTGTCCAGTAAACCATAGAGCAAATCTCCACCTGGCCTTACTAAAGGAGGTAATTTCACTACAGTGAATAAAGCTGCTACAGCTTTCCTCAGAAGCATTTGTGANTAAAAATCACCCCAGGACAACGAGGCACGCTATGAACTCCCACCTTTGGACTCTGACTTTGGGAACCATGAGGTGGCGCAGTTACCCTGGATGTCAGACCACAGCTGGCTACACACAGGCTAGGTATCTTGCCAAAATATGTGTCCACTCCCCAACTGCATAACTACAACCACATGTTAAGGAGCTGCTGCTGTGTACATGGTTTCGCTGCATCATCTACCCCGTCTTATGTTTTGCCTTCCAGGGTGTCAGTGAGGTACTGTGGGAGAAGAAAGCTCAATCAAGCATGTTGTGCTCTCATGTTGGCAAGTATGCCCCTTCCAGGGATCCCTTTCCTCTCCTTTTCTTAAATAGGACATTAAAAAGAAATAAACTAACTCTGAATGAATTTTATGTTTCCCTCCTGGAAAGCCCTACAAGGACATAGTTTATTTTATTAGTGAGGCAGCTGGATGCAAACTAACAGACACAGACCATATGACAGAAGATGGTGGTGGTGGCTACCCTCCCTCTGCATGCCCCATCTCCACTAGTGGGAAGAAAAGGTTGGAGAGCTGTCTCCTGTTTGTGAGTAGTGTTCTTTGCTCTCTGTCTTTGGGTCCCTTTTGGGCTTGCAAAGGTGTGGTAGGTCCAGGGTCCTGGCTGATTTCCAGGAAGGGGGAATGCACTGAATATTCTCAGGTTCCCCCTTGGTTTGAACTGGAGCTGTTTTTTTCCTTGCTTCCTCTTCCTAGTGATTGGAACTCTTTGCTGTGTTCTCACAGATTGTCCCAGAGAGGGTGAATTCCAGTGGAAAATCTGCACCTGCTCATGAACTAGGACACTGCATATGCAGAGGACAACTTGAATCCTAGTTTCACATGAGCTCCATCCTGGGATTAAAAATACTTTGGGATACAAAGAGCATTTCTGCCCTGGGATGCCATATTTGCTCATGCAACGGCTGCAACTTCGCTCGGCCTAGAGTTTGCCTTCCTGTGGTGAAGCTGAGGCAGATGGATCCTCTCCTTCTCCTGGCAGTCAGCATGGCCATCATGGAGTGTTACACACGCAGGTGCCATGTGGTGCTGTGTAGGCACCACCTGGGAAACCTGCCCTGCCAGGAAGCTGAGGTATTCTTTCCTTAGAGAATCACAGATCCATGGTGTGATATGGTTTGAACTCACCCTCTTGCCTCTCAGGCATGTTTTGCTTCATCTATAAATGCCCCCACAGCACTGTCGGGCCCTGATTTTTATCACCTGTACACTTGAGAGATCAAAACAGCCGTGAAAAGGCACCTCCAGACTTGGCTGTGAATGCCCTGCTGCCTGTCTGTTCTGGCCACATTCCAGCACAGGAGAGGAGCTCCACACTCTCTGAAAGCACCACACCAACACCATTTCCTCTCTTGGCCAAAACTGTAGATCTCCAGAAAGTGATGCAGACCACTGCTGTCCATAACAGCCAGTGGGTGCAGATGCTGCCTTTGGCTCCAAGTGCCCCATGTAGAGCAAGGACTAGAGGGGCCACTTGTCTGGGCATGTCCATTTCTGCTGAAGTGCTTTGCAGTTGCCTTCCAAGCTCAGTACAGTGGTCACCATATCTCACCTCAAGCAGGACCAGCTTTTTGGCATGGGTTAGACCAGAAAAGTCCTTTCACGACACTACTTCACTTGACAAGCACCACACTGAAACCACCATCTAAGCCATGAACCCAGCATTCCTCTGGGCACCTCAGAAGTCCAACTAAATCCCTGTGAGATCTGAATCTCCCTTCAGAGATGCCTTCCTCCACTCATCAGGTGCCCAGAGCTCCTGAAAGAACATGCTTCAAAGTGCAGTTAATTGTATTTAACATTTTCTTCACCTTCGAAATTTCCTCCCACCTTCCCTCAGCAATTCATGCGATGCTGGTTCCAAGACCAGTTACCCAAAACCTAGCAGGTCTCCCACTCGGGTGGGCTGAGATGTGGAGGTATGATGCCTCTAGTCTGCCATTTCATCTCTGGTGTTGGGACAGTGTGTTGGGATCAAGGATGGGGGCAACTTCTACAGCAGGGACCTGACCACCCTTGCCACCTCTGCACTCAGCCTGCCCATGCCCAACTCAGGCACCATGATTGCTTTTGCCAGCAGCTCCTGGTTGTGCGACGGGCCCTGCAAACCTACACATTCCTTCTTGCTTACACAACACAAGCTTTATTTGTTTTAATCAAAGGGGGCCCTGATAATTATTAACATATTTAATTATTTTTACTCTGAGTCACTCAGCTCAGGCGTGGAGTGATCACAAGGATTGCTTTACTGCACAGACCCAGCCCTGGAGCATTTGCACCATCAAGTAATCACTCTTTGCAGACAGAGCTCCCGTTGATGCCAGTCTCTCAGCCTGCCTTTCCTCCCAGTTTGAACTGCTTTTTGCTTTGCTCAGAGGTGTGGGTCTCCAGTAAGTAAAGTCTCCAGGAGTAAAATTGGACACATTCAGACACTTTTCAGGGCTAAGGCTTTGCATGCTGAGGTTGCTAACTCTGGGACAGCACTGTCAGGGAATGATGTTCTTCTGTACTCCAGCCCTGAGGGGGGATGTTAGTCCATCTGCCCTCCTCAGAAACTACATCACCCCATCCAGGACCTCCCCTCCCAGGACCACCAATAAGTTGCATGGCCTCCCAGCAGCAATCAGAGCAGACTGCAATTAGTAGTGCTTGTCTGAGGAAACTCATAACTCTGCACTTCCACATGATTTATGAGGTTCTCCAGCCTGGGCTGTCCCGTGAGTTGCAATCATTCCAGCAGTTCATGGTGAGGCTACCTGGAACTGTCTGTGTGGTTTTCTCCTTTGTTGTCCATCAGGGCTTTGGAGGGAGGTCCTGCCCTTGAAAAATACCCACCATCAGTCTGTAAGGTCTGAGCAGTTTGGATGGGGACCAGACCCATGTATCTGGGCTGCCTTTGCACTGGGATGCATCTACACCATACTGAGTGAGCTTGTTTCCTGCTGACTCCTGTGTGACCTGGGACTTTCTCCCTAAAATACAACAGGGCCCTGTGATCATGGATTTGCATTTGGACAATGCTCTCAAGCACATGATGTGACTCTTTGGGATGGTGCTCTGCAGTGCTGGGAGTTGGACTTGATGATCCTTGTCACTCCCTTCCAACTCATCTTATTCTATGATCTGTGGTTCTGTGATCCCTCGGGATTGCCTTGGTCCTGAGTATTCAGGAGAATTAGTGTGGCTTGTTAGCAATAACTACTTTAGTTCTCTGTCCCACTAGTGATGTGAGATTGCATCAGTCAAATCTGTAGGTACAAGAAAATTGTGGAGGGTCTCAAGGATGCACAGACGAGGCCTTAGCAGCACTGGGAATTGAGCAAAAAACTGCAGTCTCATACAGAGGATGAAATACCTATTTGAGAATAAGTTTTTGTTTAAGTGTACACATAAATGTTTATAGAGAGAGAAAAGAAGAGGTGGAAAGAGATTAAGTTTCACAAACTGAAAATTTAACAATTTTAAACAAATTGAATCTTTAATGAGAACCAGAACACTGATGGTACTTCAAAAGTGTATAAGATAAGGGTCAGTCTCTGCTTTCCCTTGAGGGAAAAGGTTGGAAAATAGTGATCAGGCTGTTCCTACTAAGGTTGGACTCTTGCTCAGAAAGCCCCTTTTTTTAAATCCACTTTTTCATTAGCTTTAGTAATAGCAGCACTTCTTTTGTCTTGGCTGATTTTACTGCAGGCTGCAGCAGAGCTGGTGTCCTGGCATGTAAAGGCTTGTCCCTATCAAAGTCTGTTTCTAACCTTGACCAGGATTTTGGGTGGGCAGTGATCACCCCAAAGTCCTTGTATTTTTGGTGTTGTCTTGTTGCTCTAAAATTTTCGTGGGTGTCTTGAAGCAGTCCCCAAAAGTCACATGGCCACAAGCTTCTCAGGAGACCCCATAAGCACGAGGTGCAGGGGAGGGAGTAGAAGGTGTGCTTGGAGCTGATTTTAGCTCCTGCGCCTTAAGTACAGCCTGGCCCCTGTGATGGCCATGTAGCACTTCTTGCCAAGCACCATTCCAGCCTCACACCTACTTTCTTGGGATAGACACAGTGGAGAAAAAGCAAATGCTTAAGTGCGGGGTGAATTCCTAAACTCAGCTCCATCTTTATGCAGTCCAGGGAAGAGTTTGGGTTGTGAACGTAACAGGACTCCTCTTGTTTAGAGATGCTGCAAGATGAGGTAAGTGGTAAGTGCGAGAGTGGTGCCCAGCTCCAGCTGTGGATGCTGCCATCAAGGAAGGAGGGACTTGCCCAAAGTGGCAGATGACAGTAGCTGGAAAGTGCCTTGGGAGGCTGGAGAGATGCATGGGAAGAAACACTCAGCATCCCAAAATGCAGGAGGTGGGAAGAAGCATCATCTGTTTGTTTCAGTTGCAGCAGCTGAGCATCCTCTCAGGATGTGTCAGGATCTCAAAATCTCTGCAGTACTTGAGCCTGGGTTATTTTAATCCAGATGGGCTGCCTGAGGTAATTCCCAGCTTGCATGAGTGACTGTTCTGGCAAAATGAAATGCAAGACCATGAGTAGCGGCTCTCTCAATGCTGCTGCTGCTGAGATCTGTACCAACACTGCATCCTCCACCCACAACTGCTCCCCATTCCCTCCCCAAACAATCAGACAAAGCTCCTTTATTGCACAGACAGAGCAGGAAGGGAAAAAATACCAGAGCAATTAAAGACAAGAGAGGGAAAACCACAGAAATAAGTGCCTGCAATCCCAGCAGTGCTTCCTAAAGCAATCTTGACCTGGCTTGGGTAGGAAAACACCTCTAGTCGTAACCACCCCATCATGAAAACATAAAGTGAGTTATTTGTCTGAGCACTTGATTGCAGAGCTTGGCACTTGATTCATTCCCCTCTACAAAATAACAAAGCCAAGATGCTGCAGGTAACAGTCAGGTCAAAAAAATCTGGAAGTTTCTCTCCCTACAAGTAAGTTTTGGCACAGTAGCTACTTCACACCCAATTAATTACTTCAGCACCAGATTATACTTGCAGGCTCCAATAGAAGTGATAATAGGAATCAATTAAATTAATTTATATTTACTTTGTAAGCATATTTTCCTTTGGTAAATCTTTGCTTTAATTTGACAGATTGGACTCCAGCATTTTTTTTTTCATTAAGAGATACAACCTTAAAACCAGAGGATGAAATCCAAACCTGTAAAGCTAAGAAATCCTTCCCTTTCAAGTTTAGAACCATGTACAACATGCAGTTAAAAAAAAAAACAACCAACCAACCAGAATGTATGCACATGCCCAGCCTAATTAAAACATGCCATGAAATATGTGGTAAAGTGCCAGCATGTCTTGCTGGAAGTACATGAGCATGAGCTGGGTTGGAGCTGGTGATTGACACAATGTTCATGCCAGAGCTTGAAAGTGAGATAAACTTTGGTGTCGCATTGGGCAGGCAAAACAGCTTGCATAGTAGAGAGCCATGGTTTGATGTCATCTGTTGTAAGGGAACTGGCTTGCTAAGTGCAACTGCTTAAAATGGGATGGTCTCAGTTTATGCCATTATATTTTGGCATAAATCATAAATGGTTCAATAGTTCTGTGTTCCAGTAGCAGTGTCTGCTTCTTTTTCACCCAGTTTGGATGTTTCTACAGCACATACATCTAGGAACAGCTGAAGGCCTTTGTGTCTTTTGTGGACTCGATACACAGTGTCTCAGAAGTGAAAGACATAAGCCATTGCATTACCTAATCAGGGACAGGCTGATCTGGTGTTTTCCAACAAGTTCCAAGCAACAAACTAGAATTGCAGTATGAACCATGTCATCCCTTGCTAAAAGCCTCCATTGAAGTTGGCAGAGTCTTTATGGGGACTTCAACTGATGGCATTAAATAATGCACCACATTAAATGTAGCAGAGCTAGGAATGTCCAAGATGATAGTGTGGCTCTGTGACTAAGAGATCAAGAGAGAAATTTATTTACACTGATAATGGTAGCTTGGACATGTACAAGATGGGAGCAAATGCATGTCCTTGTGGACTCTCACTTTTACTTCATGAGGAGGAGATGGACAGAAACCTCTGCCTTCCTTTGAGCTGGCAGAAATGGGGGGACAAAATGGAGAAAAGCTACCCCTTTCCTTCCCTGAAGGGTGAAAGGAAGCTTTCTAAAGTTGCCAAAGAGGCTTTGGGGACACTTTAATGCCTTTAGAAAACCATTGAGTTTCTTTTGGTCTGTGAAAATCTACTATTTCCAATATTGCTGTTTTCTCAGCCTAGCGTAGTATGTGGATTTTATAGCCCTAGAATTGCTACTCAATTTTCACTCTCTGGATGGTGATTTATGGATTCTGTAGCAAAGGTTAAATCCTCTTCCTCTCCTTGTTAGTGCTGTTTTACACATATCACACAGATCAGTGCCATAGCACTTGGAAGAGTTTTTTGGCCAAAGTCCAAAAAAATCCAATTTTCTCTTTATTTTGGATCTCTCATGCTTTAAGTCAGGGACATGCGTGGCAATCTCATCTCAGCAGACCCACCAACAGAAAGTGGAGAAGGATAAAAAATAAAGGATCTGCAGGACAGCGCAAGGACATTTCTCTAGTGTATCCTAGTGAGACAATAACATCAGGCTTTCACAAAGTGCTAGACAGGTCCCTGTTTTCTTTGCTCATGCAAAGGTATGTTGCTCACTCAACAATAATTGGGAAGATAGAGATAAAATCATACAATCATAGACTATCTTCAGCTGGAAGGAACACACAGGGATCATTGAGTCCACCTCCTGGCCCTGCACAGGACACCCCAAGAATCACAACACATGCATTTGTCAGGTCAGCAACCCTGTTTGCACCCTGCCAGTGCTGCAAAAAGACTCACAAACCAAGGAAATAAAACCACTGTGTTAAATAAAGGACATGCTGCATCTTTGCAGTCTAGACTTCCCCAGACCTATTTGAACTGATTTCCCTTTCTGACTAATCATTTTCCCTTTTAGGGCTCAGCTTGCTTTTTGCTGATGACTGTGATGCAAAAGCTCCTGAGAATGGTCTCTCTGGCATTAGCTACTATATTCCTACAGGGCTGACCTGTAGATGGGGTCATTGCTGGAAGCCAGAGCTGGGCCCTGAACAAGAGGCACCAACACTGATCTGTGCATCCCACGACCCATCTGCTGGTGACCTCTGATGGAGGAAGCTGTTGTGGGTGGTCAGTGTCCTGAATCTAGAAGAAGGCTCCAATATGTGGTTCCTCATCCACAATGAGACATTTTGCTGCTTTACCACCACACCCCATGAGCCATTGTTATACTTGGCTTATTCTTCCACCAGATGTAGGTTTTCTGTTTTAAAGCAGAACTTAAAAATGAAAACTATGCAAGGAGAGATTTACGGGCTGTGTTACCACTGGGCCAGGAAGTGAGGGCCTGAAGAGCTGAACTTAGTCTGCACAAATATTTCAGTTCTGCTTTTCACCCTCCATGAACTCCATTGGATTGATTGTGCATAGCCTCTGTGCACTCTTGTCTATTGCAGTTGAATTTGGACATCCTGTAGAGCAGGAGATGAGATCTAGCCAGGTTGTGCCAGAAGAACTCCAGAAGTGAAACTGTATGAGTCACCATTACTGGGACATGCTCAGCAAGCCATTAGGATATCACATTATCATATCTGTGCCCTCAACCCTTCTCCATCCTTATTAGAAACTTCTTGTGAGCCCTGAATGAGCTTCTTCCTCTGTCTCCCTCTGAAAAGTTTCTGCCTTAATACTTTTAGGAGAGGAGACGATCTTATCAAAAAACATGAACACTTTAACACTGTCAAAGGTCCCTACCAGACAGAGAAATTAAACTCCTGGGTTTTTTGAATTCTTGTCTCTTCACCCCTCACCCTTTTCCCTCATCTGCATTGACTGTATCAATAAAAGTCTACCTTGTAAGTTGTCCAAGCTATTGTTTTATCAACCTGTTTTGAAAGGCCCTTCAAAAAAGTGAAACTTCAAAAAGTTTCAAATGCTTGAAAAAGCCAAATCTCATACTAGATCTCCACCTGCTTCACTTACCAAGGGAAGGGTAAGAGGAGGCTCAGAAAGGGTGGAAGTTTGTCCTCAGGAGAAAAGACCCAGAGGCAACAGAGCCTTTTAGTTTATCAGAGGTCCAAGGCTGGAACCTAAAAGCAGACATATTTCATTTCAAAAAGAACTTTAATGATGGGAATGATTAGGTGTTAAGACAAAATACCAATGAAAGCAGTAGAGTGTTCCTCTTCCGATATTTTCAAATTATGAGCAGATGCCTGTTGGAACACAAGTTTTGGCCAAGCGCAAGTTATTGGGTTCCTTATTGGAGTATGCAATTTTATGGTCCATATTATATGGAGCTCAGAATAGATGATCTTATGGCCCACTGTGACTTTAAAATCTAAGAAATAGGTAGTTCTGGATCAAAAGGAGCCAGGTTTCCTCTGGATTTGTATCTTGAGGCTGACTAACTCTGCTGCCTAAGAAGACACAAAGGCGTTCTCATTTTATAGCTGTGCTTTTTAAAAAGCAGACTCTATTTTCAAGTTGTATTTGTCTGGCTTCAAATGTGGTTATGGGTCTGCCTCTCTCTGCTTGACTGACTATAAAGCCTTTCTTTCAGGGGGATACCAAGCAAAGCCTTTTTGGCCTCTAATCTCCTGTGAGAGTGGTTGAGCTTGGCCAACAGAGTTGGATGCTCTTACAGTGGGAATGGACAGACATGAGCACACACATTCTCACAGTCTGACAGAGAGAAGTTTGCAGTAGCTTCCTTTCTCCAGACTAAAAACAGAGAATAATATAAGTTAACATTAGAGGAAAATTTTTCACATTAGATGGAGGCTGATATGTTTGAGAACATCCTTTGCCAAAGCTGTTGCCTCTGATAGCAATCAAATGACCCTGAAGATCTTGTCATGTTAGGGTTATATACTAAATATTTGTGTTAGCCTGACTTTATTTATTCTTGGATTTGTGAAATGTGAGAGCCAGTCAGTGCAGAAATCTGGTCCCTACTCAGTTTTCATGAGAGGTTGGCCGCTCACGCTCTGTAAGTAAAAGCTAAAGTAGAATTCATTGCCTACATCATCTAACCCAGATAGGATTCAATTAAGAGCATTTCTGGGCTGTATTTTAGGAATTACTATCTGTCAGGATTTTACCTTAGGTTGAAACTTCCTGTCTCCGTGTCATGCTGTGTGGAAAAGCTTCTCTCTTTGAAGGAATCCATCTTCCCTATCTTTCACCCTGCACCCTCCCTAGACACAAGGGTAAGCTGATTTTTGGTATGTAGCAACAATAATTTGTCAGGACGCCAAGTTCAAAGCTTCTAACCTATTGCCAGTGTGAAGCCCAAGAGAGAGGTCAGGACTAATCTCAGACTTCTGACCTTCCAGTCACATCCACCATTACTGGATCAGAGGACAGAAGTGGAAGAGCTTATTTTGAAAGGTTTTAGATTTCAGGTGAGGTCAACAAAAGATTTGCCCAGATGGAAGAAATCAAGAGGATAATATGGCACATATTAGGGAAGATGAAAGGCATCATGTAAAACAATCTCCTCCTCAGCCTAGAAAGGAAAGTTTCTAAAAAAACTTAGCCTAGAAAGGAAAGTTTCTAAAAAACTACCAGTAACAGCAAATAAGCCCAAACCTTCAGAAAATGTAGCAGAAACAAGACAGTGTCCTGGAAAAAGCAATGCAAGCTTAGAAATTCAGAGTGACGCTGCTGGGATTTACAAAAGCTTGCAAACAGAGTACACTCCAATCTGTTAAACCTGTGGGATTTAGGTATCTCAGTACTTTTGATAATCCCATGAAGCATCTTTTTGCATTTGAGCAGTGTGAATATCTTGGTAACCCCACTGTGGGAGCTTGATTAGCCACATTTTGAAAAATTTTGAAAACTAAGGGCCATGTGGAAATTAAAAATTTTTGGGTACTTCACCCAGAAGAACCACACAGAAGGATATTTATGCAGCATCCAGCCCACTTCCAGCTCAATAGCCATCAACAGACCTGGTATTGCCACGTCATTTGGCAGAGATATGTTCCCAGCTATACCGGGAGCCTGTAATGGGCTTAGGAACTAAAACCAAGTTTCCTGACTACTAGCTCTGAGCCTTTGATTAAATGGAAAAAGCATCAAAATTTACATTTCCATTTCTGAAACCACCTTTTGGGGAAATGACAGGATTTTTTGTGAAATGAATTTTTCTTTAGAGGGAAGAAGGGAAACTCCATAGAGATGTGACTCGAGTCCTCCCCTCTTCAGGTTTCTCCTATATGCCCTCTTGTAGCTTTTCTTAAACCTGGATTTGCCTCAGTGATGCTGACCTGGTGGAACAGGAGCACTAGTGAGTCCATTGCTGGGATACACCACTTGGACTGGCAGTGGGATGTGTTAGCATTCAAGGCTATATTTCATCTGCTTACAAGATTGCATCAGTAGAAGAACGTGTCCTAGGCTAAAAAGATAAATTGCACAGAAAAGAAGCCAATGCTGCCTTTTTTAGAATAATACACAAGTTTTGCTAATCTGAGGTGACAGATACATGAGCACTGGTGGACACACAGATCTCATGGGCACTTGAAAGGAAATCCAACCCCAAAGAGTATTTGTTGCTCTATCCAGTGCACTCTGAAAGGTCCTGTACAAGACACCTCATTTCCATTCCTTGGACACTTTCGTTAGTGTTTTGGATAAAGAAAAGTAACAGGAGATGATGCTGTCAGTCTCTGTGCACAGGATTTTATCTGGGGTTAGCTGTGTTATTTTCAGCTCAGAGTAGATAACTGCACTGTATGGGATTACCATACATGTGTTGCATTTATTAGTATATACGTAAATTCATAATACATAAATCAAATTAAAATTTAGACTTTTCCATGTAACTTCAAATATACATCTGTCTAAACCCCTCTCTTACATTTGTTAGAAGCTGCTCCTGGAGAGAAAGGGTCCTGACTCCCTCACGAATGCCTGCTTGATACTCACATCCAGGGCCAAGGACCCCAAAAACCTTGCTTCAGTACCATCAAGTTGCACACCTGCACCCATAATATCCCAAACTCAAGTCAATCAGGCCAGGGTAGCCTTGCCCACCCATTGTGTAACATCTTTTCTCAAACTGCAGAGACTGTCAAATGACAGGGACTCAGTGATGATCTCGGGTTCTGGCTCCTCTGATGGTTGTGAGGGCCCTAGTACCTGATAATTTTTATCAGGACATACTGATTTGGTTTTATACTTCCTCCTCTGCATAGGGGCGACTGCTGCTGGCTGTGGCTTCCTTTGTGGTTCAGCTGGAACCTGGATGGTTGTAACATCTGTTGATTCTATGGCTGTGCTATCCACCTTTCCCTCTGACTGCAGGTTGTACTGCTGGGCAGTGTCTACAGCCTCTGTAGCAGGTTTCTGGGCAGCATTCCTAGTCTCTGGGGTAGACTTTTAGGTAACCTCATCCTGTCTTTAAATGCTAAATGGACTGTATTGAACAATCTTAGCAAAAACATCAACAAGAATATGGTATCTTTAGCATTTAGAGGGAATTTAAACCCTTCAAAAGCTGTTGTGGTAGGTCTGAAGAAGTGTTAGGAGAAAACACCCAACATACCTCTCCCACAATAGGTACAATTATTAGTGAAACCCCAAGGATATGAACTTTGGCTGTGATAGTTAGATAGTTATGTGCACACATTCAAAAAGAGGTTTACAAGCGCTGAATTCCTCACTCAATCAACTCATTCTACAAACTTGGTAACAGTCACAATGGCCTTAGTTGTAGGGCCCATGTTTAGATAACAACCAAAAATGGAAAAACTGTAACCATAATCATATGCCAACTGAACCTAGGTAAGCTGGACCACATGGTGATGCCTAATAAGTTTTCTACACCCAATAAACAAATGGGTCACCAAAGAACTGTTATTCTCTTTTCATCCTTTCCTCTCGAAGCCTCACATTGGGTGCCAATTAATGTCTTGGTTCAAAAGACAAATGTCTGCCAAGGAAGGCAGGAACCTTCTGGAACGGAAGACTCCTCACTCCAAATGATTGTAACTCTGAAAATTATGGGGCTTCCGGGAAAACATGTAGGAAAAGGAATAACAGTTCTTTATTATAAAATATATAGATAACTGAACAGAACAAACAACAAAACGATAATAGAAGTTTTCCACTCGCTAAGCGCTGTTTCCCCTTGGTGTAGTTACGACCACGGCCGGCAGGGAGCAACGGGCTTACAAGAAGGCGGCAGGGAGAGCTCCAGAGCAGCGCCAAGCCGCTGCGCAGGAGAAGTCCACGGCCAAAACCGTGTCTGCTCCCAACAGGGAAAGCACTGCCCACCCCCAGCTAAGAACTGCCAAACCCCCTTTCCGCCCCCCTCCCCAAACCCTTACAGTGCATGCCAGAGCGATTGGCTACTCCTTTTGTTTCTTAAACCAGTCCCCCCCTTTCCAGCCTCTCCCTGACGACAATGGGAAGAAATTCCCCGAGAAACCTAACATGCAACAGTATCATAGCCAGCATTGTACTTAACTCAAGTGTTTCATGGAGTTTTTGCAGCTTCGGGCTAGAAAATAAATTTTGTTACAGACACAGTGAGGCGCGAATGCTGCAGACGTCTCCCAGATCATCTCTGTGAAATCCGATTTTAGCACCTTTTCCCCTGACTTCTGGTGGAGCAGCCTCCAGACAGAAGAAGGGTGCAATGTCTCTTGCATGAAAATTACCATCCATCAGCAAGGAGCATCACAAGTGGTTTGTGTACATCTCCTATGCTGATCAAGGCATCCTTTTAGATAGATGAGCCCACCATGTCTCAGGCATAAAACCACTGGACTTGTTTCTTAAACCAGTCAACAGCATATTTTCAATTGCAATCCAAAGAACCTTCAATCCGCTGTAGAAATAAGATTATAAATTACAGTATAAACGAATCTTAGCAGGAAATATGGGTTACTGTGTCCAAAAATAACAGCAATAGCACAGTCAAAACAAAGCAGTTGATGGGGGTGGGGGGGAGTACTACATGAGTTGTGGATTTTTGACTCCCGTTTTACTTATCAGATTTAAGTTGGAATATTGACAGAGTGAGGAATGATTTGCCATTGGGAGCAGCTTGAAGTCCTGAATCATCAGGGAACAGATGGACATTCCATTGAGACACTGCTCACTGGGCTGATCAGAGCGACCTTCTTGCCAAAGAAATGAACACAAGTCTTTGGGGACAATTCATTCTTTATGTAACCCAAAGGTGTAATTTGTTTTTTTTTTTTTTGCCTTGCAACCTGTTACATTTCTCTCCATTTCAATCCAAATGCATGGGCACCCATTTGCTATAGCTTGTTTGCCTGGTTGTTCTTAAAGCTTTTCCCGGTGGTGGCACACACACACCTTTCTTACAGATGTGGTATTAGCTACAAAAAAGGCACTTAGTTTGATATGGCAAATTCTAGTATATTACCTGAATTAATTTCTTAGGAAGAAATTATGTCCTTTACGTACATGGAGTGCACCATATGGACAGTTCCATCTCTGACTTGTGGCATCCAGTTGCATTCAAATTGACACTACTATATAACAGCAAGTAAGTGGTCTTTAGTCTCTCCCTGTTGCCAAGTTGTTTTTTGCCAAAATATTGTCTGCCTTTGAAATGGTAATTCATGAGAGAGATGGGAGAAAAGTCCTATTACAGACAATTAGTACAAGGACATATACTAATGAAAATCCTTGTCCAGGGGAAAAGCAGTGGGTGATGTTCCCACAAAGCTATGACCAAAGTCTTCACTTGTCCTTCTCCTTTCCCCAGTTCTTTGATCATTGAAGCCATTTACAATATTAATATTTGATTTATAATTTTGTCTTCATATCTGCTCAGACAAAAAGGAAGCTATATGATCTCCTCCATTACACATGTGTATTTCTGAATTGATTTTCCTCAGGAAATAATTTGAACTCCTTTTAGAAAGGCAAACAGAAAGGGATTTAGGTTTCTTCACAGAGAAAAGAAATGTGAGTTACTGACTTGCTAGGGGTTAACCTAATTTGATTTAAGCAGAACGGAGTAGAAATTAGGACCTGGCATCTTTCTTCTTCTTCAGATGTAATGGATATTGGAAATGATAAAATAAATATTAAAAAAGATCTAATATGATCCAACAGAGATGCTGACAGAATTATTCTTTAGTCATGCTACTTATTATTATACATGGTTTCAATATCACAGGAAAAAAATCCTCCTACTTATTTTACTGATTTTTCAAGTTCCAGAAAATGAACCAAAACTGTTGTTGTTCAACCAGTTTCTCTTCATGGGAAACCTTGAGTGCTTCAATCAACTTCCTTCAAGTACTAGTTTTTAAATCTGCAAAAACACATTTCTCTATCTCAGAGCAAAGAGCCGGACTTAAGAAAGATCAGTTCCTCAGCTCCAAAAAGATTAATTTGGGAATTTTATTTTTTTTTTTAAATCCTGGATAATGTTTAAAATTAAAGTGCTTTGAGCAATATTACTAAACAAGATTGCTCCAGAGATATCAGAGTGGGAGAACTGTGTGCAATGCTGTGTTGTGTTAGTGTCTGTCTAACTCCAGTGATGACTCAATTTATAGAGGCAAAATTACTCATCCCATAGCAATATGTTTGGCACAAGCATGAGGAATTCACGCTTCTGTAACCAAATGCACTAGTGAGCAGCAGAGGCATTGGGAAGACTCATCTGAGTGATTTTTGCTTGGCTTCACTTTGGCACCCATCTCCAGCTCCTGCTGGGCCCACATTAAATGGAGCAAAAAATCAAACGGTTTCATATGGATTTCAAAAGAGGCGAGTTTTCACAGCTCCCTGGTCATTTCTAACAAGCTGTGCCTACAGCAAGTCCCTTCTGAATCTGGCACAGCTGCTGTCAGCTCTTTTACCAAAAACTAGTAGCCTATGGCCGATGATGTATAAAATGAAATATTCCTCATTTTTTTTTTCTTGGTTTTCCATGCTAGATGCAAAGCCTGCTGTAGGTCCCTTTGTTCTCAGCAAGAATGGAGATTAATAATTTTTATAACGAAAGGCAGGTTTGAAAAACCTCCCTTTGAGATGAGCTAAGGTGACTGCAGAGTGGGCTGCAGGAGTGGTGGGTGAGTGATCTGGGTTTTTTTCCCCTTGCTATTCGCTTTTATATTGTGAAGGACATATTTGGGACTGTGCATGGCAAATTTCAACCAGGCTGGAATCAGTGTTTTCACCTACTGAATATCAAATTGCCTCTGCTGAGGTTCAGCAGTCAGCACTGCCACCAGGCATTTCACAGCACATTAATTAATCTGCAGCTCCAATCAATACACCTTGTGATCCTGGCAGTACTGCAATACCATGCTTTGACCATCTCATCCTGAATACAGCCTGACATTTCATGCCAACACACCAAGAACCCAGACCTCCTGCAGTGTTGATGGATAATGCAGTTCCTGGTAGAGCCTATTGTGACCAAGACAGCTCCCTGTGGAACCTCAGAAGGCCTTTTGTAACTGTGGTCCACAGTTCCTGACAGCTTTTTTCCTGTTGCCTGCTTGGCCTTAGCTGCCACCCAAGGACAAAGCATACAGCACCAGCTTGTCAGTGAGCAGCTGAAAGTGTTTTCTGTATTTGCCATGCAAGTGCATTACTTGGGGTCATAGAATGTTGTGGGTTGGAAGGGACTTCAGAAACCATCCAATTCCAACCCAGGGCATCTTCCACTAGAACCAGGGTGCTCCAAGCCCTGTCGAACTTGGCCTTGAACACATCCAGGAATGGGGCAGCCACAGTTTCTCTGGGCAACCTCTGCCAGGGCCTCACCACCCTCACAGGGAAGAATTTCTTCCTAACATCTAATCCAAAATTATTATTTTTTAGTTTAAAACCATTTCCCCTTTTCCTCTCACTACATGTCCATATAAAAAATCTGCTCTCCCTCTATTATAAGCCCCCTTTCATCACTGAAAGCTCTAAGCTCTCCCTGAAGCCTTCTCTTCCCAGCTCTCCTAGCCTATCTTCAGAGCAGAGATGCTACAGCCCTTGGAGCATCTGTGTGTCCCTTTTCTGGGCCTGCTCTAACATGCCCATGTCATTCTTATGTTGGAGACCCCAGAGCTGGATGCAGAACTTCAGGTAGGGTCTCATGAAGGCGGAGTAAAGGGAAAGATTCACCTTTTTTGACCTTCTGGCCACCTCTCTTTTGATACAACCCAAACCTATCAGTGCACCATTTCCAGAGTCACTGCAATACTGGGGCAATGCGTGAAGCAGAGAGAGAAAGCTCCAGGTCCAACTCCTATGCCCCAAAGTCTGTTTAGTATAAAATCCTCTCATCAAGGGCATATCAGATATTAAACTTTTAAGAACAGATACGAGACTTTGCCAGCACCACCAGACGGAATCCTTCCTTTTTTTTTGCATGATTCCTTCAAAGAGTGGATAGATGCGTGTAGATGACTCAGCTGGTGACAATACTTATCACTGTCTTGTTATTTCTTAGCCTGGAGCTTGTGAAAGAAAAAAGCTACAGTAAAGCCACTTCAGTTCTCTTTCTACTCATCTTTGGGACTTTTTGTACAACATCAAGGTCCATCCCCTGCTGGGATGGGACCAATTCATGGGAAATTTTGGATTGCAGCCCAAGGAGCGTTTTGGGTGCCAACAACATCAGAACTATAAAGTATTGCATTATTAGCTTTGAGGCACATGCCATCACTCAAGGTTTGCAGTAGGGTAATCGAGATCCAAGCTTGGAGGCAGTGCTCTAATCTTTCACATTCTACATGTAGATGACCTTGAGAAATGCGAAGTTACAGCAGTCAGAAGCTATTGGAGGTTTTTGTGTTAACATGGAAAATAAAAAAGGAGGATAATAATTTCACAGGAGGAGTGAAATTATTGCTCTAAAATGGACTGTCTCCATTCACATGCTGGCTGATTGCATACACATTCTACAGTGCCAACTCCTTCTCCTCATACAGTTGTATTTCCATTTGTCATGGTTCCCCAGTGTAAATCAGCCAGAGTCTGGCTGATTTAGGTGTCAGGTATCAGCCTGGTGCTTGGTTTCAACCCAGCTCTTCAAAGTTTACTATAAATAAAGACATAGGGAGGCAGCAGGTGGGTGTCATTTCTTCCCCAGACCCTTGGCAGCTACCCGGAACTCTTGTGAGAGAGTCTTCAAATATTGTTGGAGAAACCCTCCATGTAACTATAATAATTTAAAGAAGTAACTAGCCTGGAGAATATCAGAAGACACACAATTGAGATAGCAATGTTCAAAGGTAATCTAGAACACAATTAAAATGCATTAGAGTTTCTGTGTTTTGGTTGTTGTTTTGTTCTGTGCCAGTTTGGGACTGGATAGGAGGCTTATTCCATAGGGAAAACCCAGAGTGTGACTCGAGTCTGGGGGGTCAGAAGGTATATGATGAGTTTCTGTTTTCTGTTCTCTCTTTCTTCTTCACAGTTTTTTTTCACTAAGAAATAAAAGAGCCTGAGGAACCACACCTCTTTCCTTCTCCATGAAGCTATCATGCTTTCCATTTCCCACCTGTGAGAAACACTTCTTTTTTTCATAGGAAATTAGAAGAGAAAAACTCAGTACAGTTGAATAGAAGCAAACAAAAAAGAATAGATTTTCATTTTCCATTGAAAAGATATTTTTCCCCCCCAAAATATCTGATAATTATTTTACCACCCTCTTTGCAATTAACTCCTTTTCTTTAAGTTAATCAACACAACTTGTTCAACTCTGAGCATTTCCTAGCAGAGTATAACTACCACATAATTTTGTTGCTCATGTTCCAAACCTGCAGAAGACCTGATGTGATGGAAATCTCACCTGCTAATCAGTAACAGATTGGTGTGTATAAGGAAAGTTTTTCCCACCACAAACATAGCCTATCAGGAGCTGTCCTTACAACAGAGTTGAGTGTGAAGGTTTCTGTCCTGCTTTGTGCCTCAGATGGGGTACCAGATGTGGAGAACCTATGTGGTTCATCACCACAGAGACACACCTGCAAGGCTATCTGACTGCTCATGTCTGGGTGTCATGTATGATCTCTGCTCCATCACCCTGTCCATCCTCTCCGGGGGAAGTCCTGTAATCGTGCCAGCTCTGCAGCTGCAATTCAATAGCCCATGAGCTATTGAAGGAAGACTTATCTGGGAAGATTTATCTGGGAGCTGGCAGCTAACCTGTATGGGGTTGTCCACAGAAAGAAAGGATCTGAAGCTTGAGTGATATCATCCAAAATTATCTTCAGCTGGCCTTTCTTGGACTATGATCTTTGATCACTGCAGAGAGCAGAGGAAAACCTACAGGTTTGAGAGGATAAAAATGCAGAAGAGATGACCAACATATCTAGGACTGGGGGAGTTGCTGTACTACTTTGACCCGCATTTGACATATTGTCTTCAACAGTGGTCACCATCAAATACTCACAAGGAATGTAGAAGAAACCCTATGGCTGTGGGACTCACATACTCCACAAGAGATGTCAAGTCTGAGATGGTTTGCTGCTCCTAGACAAGAAGAGCTTTATCTGTTTCAAAACCTTGATAATCTCTTTGAGGAGACAATCACTTTTCTCCAAACTTTGCTGAGATCTTGGAATTAGACAACTGAAAAAGAAAGAAAAAGGTAGAATTTAATTTTTTGAAATATCTGTGGCAAATACTTGCCCACAGGCTGATGCTCAGAGACAGGTCTCTGCTGCTGCTTGTCTATTAAATTCTGAATTTAACTGTTTAGTATATTGTTAATAAAGTTCATTTCCACAGGTTAAATCCTCTCAAGGCAGTTAGGGCTGGACTGGGGAAGAGTGTCCCACAGCTTGTGCTGATAAAGAATGGGATGAGGCAGCAGAAATGAGAAAGAGGAGAGGAGGAGCTGGTAGAGGACAGCAGGGAGGGAGGAGGAGTAGCTGCCTTGAAGAGGAATAGGTTAAGGTGTTGGAATTTCACAAGCAACCCATATGGGTTTGTTTTTAAAGGCTCCCAAGTCCCAAGATGAGGGCACCTGTGAAAGCCCAGGGCCACTTTAGTTGTGACCAGTGGGCATTTAGTAGGAGATCAACTCTGAAGAAGACATGGTCAGAAACTACTTCCTCACAAGGATTATCTGTGATCAAAGGCCTGGCTGCACAGTAGAATTTATGGGTGGATCCAAGCTTCTGTAGCAGCTGTTCACAGCACAGCCTGACAGACCTGAGGCTGCTATGAGATTGGCATGGTCCATCGCCACCATGGCAAATCATGCATGAGAGGTGCATGGTTTAGAAGAAGACATGCTCCTTCTTTTGTGCATTGAGCACCAATAGCGTTATAGCCTTTGTCCACCCAGGATCATCATTCCCCAGTACCTCCATCTACACAGTAGCCCATCAGTAGTCCCCTGACTGCTCATGGGGACAACCACCAGGGATGCACTGCAGAGGAAGGGAGTGATGCTGTTTCCATAGAATCAGAAAATTGTTTGGGTTCGAAGAGGTCTTCAAGACCATCTTGTTCTAATCCCCCTGCCATGGACAGGAACACCTTCTAGTAGATCAGGTTGCTCCAAGCCACATCCAACCTGGCCTTGGAACCCAACACTTCCAGGGATGGGCAGCCACAGTTTCTCTGGGCAACCTGTGCCAGGGCCTCAACACTCTTGCAGTCAGGAATTTCTTCCCAATATCCCATCTAACCCTGCCCTCTGTCAGTGGGAAGCCATTGCCCCTTGTCCTGTCCCTCCAGGCCCTTGTCCAAAGTCCCTCTCCAGCTCTCTTGGAGCCCATTTAGGTCCTGACAGGGACTCTAAGGTCAGCCTGTGGCCCTCTTTCCTCCAGTCTGAGGAGCCCCAGCTCTCCCAGTCTTTTACTGTCATGCCAGTGTCTCTACGGGGTAAGGGAAGGCTAGTGGTGGCAGTGATTTTCTGATCTACCAGAAAGTGGATTGGAGATTAATTTCCCACCAAACAACATGGTGATCCTGTGGTCATTTTTGGATACAGATATGCAGGTTGATAATCTTTAATTTATGCCATAGGACTGACACACACATCACAACATCCTGCAGAAGGTAATTTATTTGAAGGAGAGAAGAAGTATATTGTGGAGTAAGGGATGGAGCAGAGGATGACAGTTGCCTGGCATTCACAGTCAAGGGTGCAGGAAAGTTAAAGAAAAGGTTAAACTCATTTCCTAGCAGTAGCTGAGGGGTAGGAGAACTGAACAGCCATAAGATGATGGCTTTGCCAGCCACAAGTTTGTATTGTTACAACTCTTCTGCAGTTGAACATTCTGGTGTTACAGGTGGTTGACAGATGGAAAAGTTATTGGTTAAACCCACTTAACTCCTCTCTCTATTTCAGCCTTTTCTTTGTTGCACTTCAAGAATTTTTTGCCTTGCTCTGTTTATTCAGCCAGCTTCAGTTTTGGATAAATTTTCTCTGTTTCTTTCCACAAATATGTCCCTGTTTAAATGTCGGGACTGACTATTTAGGAGCTTATCAGCCTCAGGAAAAATTTCAACATACTATAATAATATGTCATGACCCTGGCATGTTCTCATCATGGTAGTGGATGTTTACCATGAGCATCAGGAAGTAAAATAATGAGCTTTTACAATACAAAGAAAAACAGAAATTCTGAAGGGAAGTAAATCTTCATTCTCCAGTAAAAATCTGATGTAAAACTCTGATTGCTTTTTTTACTCTTTTCTTTTTAATGTGTTATGTTTTTTTCTCCGAGGGAGGTGGAAGGATTACTGAACAGAGAGACCAAAAATTAAAATACTTGAGCTTTCCTTTCAGAAGAGAAAAACTCAGAACAGTTGAATAGAAGCAAACAAAAAAGTGTAGAATTTCTTTTTCCATTCAAAAGACATTTTTAATCCCTCCAAAAGGTCTGATGAGGCAATATTTGTCCATGCCTGCTCTGGGAGTTTAAGTCAATATTTGCTGGAAGTTAGAAAGAGATTCCTGCTATGGATCCACATTTGCTTATTCTAGATTTTTTGCAGTTTTCCCTACACACTTGTGCTTTGCCAGAGTCTGAGACAAGACATGGGATTGCTCAAGGCTCTGATCCAAGCTTGGCAGCCCCTCTCACTTTAGCTCAGTTTGCATGGCACAATCAGGAGGTCAAAACAGGGTCCTGCTGGGGTAGGGTGGATTGAAATGCGAAGGAGGGTTCTAGATGTGCTCAGCTGACAGCAGACCTCAGTCTACACAGCTCTTGGATGGAGGGTAAAGTGTTGTCCCTACTTCAGAGCACCTGGCTGGATGCAATGGCTGGACTGGGCACTGAATTACTCATCTGTATCCTCACAGGTCTACAATAATTTATAAATACTTATTAGGAAGGAGTTCAACATTTCTAACACCCTCATCCATGGATTATTTCTTTCATCTGCCACATCTTTTGGCATCATTCTCTTCCATCCTTTTGATGCTTAGAGGGTCCGAGCAGAAACACAAGTACAACTATAAGAGTTGGAAAAGAAATAGAATGAGCCCATAATGATCTTACTGCAGAGGACAGGCTTGAGACATCTGCCTGGAAAGTCTTTTGAGAAAAATATCCATCGCCTATGCCCCTTGTTTAATACTCTTCATCTGGATAAAAGGAAGTCCCAACCCTTTCTCAAATACAAGAATGCATTCTGCAGCTAGCAGAAAGTAAAATTAATTTATCTGCGAGGAAATGTCTTACATGTATGACTGATTCACATCCCAGAGTTTGTGTGCTCATTAGACTATGCTTAGGTGTGGGCTGCAGCTGCTTCCTGTGTTTGCACAGGGTGAATATGGACAAACATACATTAAAATACCTTGAAGATGGTTTATTTCCTCCGACCAGATGAAGAGAAACCCCTGCTTTCAGCATCCCCATGCACTGTGGTAGTGAAATACACAGTTTAACCTGGTGACCTAGAGAAGATCTTAGATTTGGGGATCTTGATACAAAACAGCTCACTCTGACGTGAGTAGGGGCAGATGAGTGTAGCATAGAACTCAGGGAGCTCCTCAGGTTGGGAACAACTATAAGTGTAAGCACATGATGAGTCTCTCTTCCCTCCCTGGCTGCATTCAGTACAACTCATTGGCATCCAGATCCAACCAAGTGCTCTCTTTGATACAATCACTGTAAATCTTTAATTGATTTAGGCTGTGAGGCTCTGGACTATTTCAGAAGACTCAAACAATGATCTTCTTTTTGATGGCTCTTAACATCACCCATATAAAGCAAGACTTGTCCCCTTTGCGATTTCAAAGGAGGAGGATGAACGCTGTTGGCAAAGGTACTGGGCTGAGACAGAAATCAGGGGAAGTATAAACAAAGATGTGTGTGAAGAAAGGTATCTGGGGGTTCAGGTGAAGGGGGTCAGCCAGAGCACCTCATCTGAGATGATGTGGAGCATGTCCAATTTGGCAAACTATCTGGAACCTTCTTCACTGTTGTCACTGTCTTAAAGTGTGTCTCGAATCTGGCTTCAATGACTGCTCTGGGGGATAACATTCAGGGTTTGCACAGGGGATGACTGACACTGGGATGTGAGGGGCTGGTAATGCACACCTGGTCCTATAGCAGAGTCACGCTCACAGGATTGAGGAAATGCTTAGCTGGGCAATGCCTGGCACAGAAAGAATCAGGAGCAGAGGTAGGAAGAGAAAGAAACCCATGTATCACATTTGCTGCACCCTAGGCAAATTTCTTAGTTGGTGAGTATCTTGAAGTATTTCCTTGTGAAAAAGAGTATTCTAGCATTTATTTATGCAATAGATTTTCACAATTCACATTATAAACTTATGGGGTGGTCAGATTGTCAAGATTGTCTCCTTACATGTTGCTTTTCACATTCAGCTTGCCTGTCTCTTCAGCTTTGGGGAGAGCCAAGGAAATTCCCACTACAAGTCAATGCACAAGGTGTAGTACCCTTCCTGCTGCTGTGTGTTGTAGGCCTCATATATGCACTTACCCCGGGAAAAATATAAGGCTGAGAAAGACTCAGAAATATTTTAATGGGAACTGTAAAATGGGAGGGACCTCACCATCCCAAAAAGCAAGGGATGACTGTGACCCACTCACCTGTGGTGACACCAACAAGTCTTGAAGTCCTTTAGAGGACACACTTCTCAGCCAACTCCAACACAAGGGCCAGACCTTCAGCCGGGGCAAATGTATGTGACTCCATGGCATGGGAGGCATTGAGAGTTATAAAGCATCTGGGGTCTAGACTCAAGTTTCCCAGGAGTGAGAGCTGGAAGAAAACTGGGATGATTTTGATCCATTTGTCTTGCTGAGGCAGAATTGCTACTCATGGTGTATTTTCCATTGGTCTTATTTTAAAAGCAAAGGGTTCTTCCCCAGGGTGCTTTTGCGGTATTCTTTACAGCTTGTCTTGTCAAGGCTTTTGAAACAGATGAACACAGTAAAGGCAATGCCTGGGAAACCAGTCAAGCTCCTTATATGTGAAAACATGAAGTTGGACCAGCCATGAATGATTCTTTCAAGGACCAAATCCCATTGCCTCCCCATATCTGTGGTGGGTTTGAAACCAGTAATTTTCTTTAAATTTTTTTGTGCATGGTCCAACTGTCCCATGTCTCCTTCTGTTTCCTCCTGTTACAGCTTGGCACTGAGTACTCCAAGGTCCAGGCTGCAGAAGGAAAGACAGACTTTATTGTTGTTTAAGCATTATAAAGGCAAATGTGCCCATCAGCATGGTTCCACTCAACACTGCTAACACTTCTGAGTGGATGCAGTGGTGGCCATGAAAAGCATCTGCAGTTAGTGAGGGAAGAAGCCTTCTTTTCTTCTCTGCATGAAAATCTGCACTGCAGATCTATGGCATTCATGCCAAAATCTGTCAAGCCATGTTGGCTTTGGGAAGTAGGGGTTTCAGCCTTCAGTCCTCACCGTTAGTGCTGCATTAGACTCCAGATGCTGGATCCAGGTTGTATTGGTGTGGAGGATTGGGGACTTGTGGTGGTTCACACTGACTGAAAGAAGACCTATGGGTATGCCAACCAAAAAACTCCCCAAAATCCCAAAGCAAAAAAACCAAACAACTTCCCCC
>VYZT01049968.1:0-42109 GCA_013400735.1 Pomatostomus ruficeps | reverse complement strand
TTACTGCTGGTCTGAAAATGGCACCTCGTACCTTGGCAGAAAGGGCAGCATCAATCACCGTGGAAGGGAAATTATCAATTGAAAGTTCTGCAGGGTTTCTCTCCCAGATTGAGGCAGAATATTGGCAAACATGACCCCACTCTGAAGCTCTGCTTTTAGGAAAACGTGCCTGCTTTTTGCAGGCTGCTGCTGTAGTGAGCAGTTGAAGTAATTTCTTTAGGACTGCTTTAAAAACAGTCCAAATTGCATTCATTTATTAAAATAACTTAGCTAAGCAAATTTATTTTGAAGTATTTATCATGTTTCATGGCAATAGGAGTCTAAATAAATGGGATTTTGTCATGATGAAATGACAAAGGAAATGCAAATTAGATCTTTAAAAAAATGAAAGAGAGAGTTGCAGTAAAATGCACTGATAATAAATACTTAAAAAAAAAAAAAAGACTCTCCAAATGACTAGACAAGATTTAAAACTGATAACTAACAGCAGGCAGCAGGTATTAGTGCTAATTTCAGCACAGGAAGACACAGCTGGCTGAAAACCAGCAGAGGAAAAGTTTTAAGTCCCACACCTTGTCTCTAGTTTTTCTGCTGGTTATAAAATTCAACATAGACTTGGAAACTTTTTTTTGGTGATGTTGATATGTTGATTTTTTTTTTTTTAATGACACATGAACATTTTATACTTTACTTTTTAAAATACTATTTTTCTTTTGCATTTGTGCCCTGGTTGGAGGAATGAAACTGAACACAAAAGCTGCTGTGGACTCTGAGATGCTGTTTCGTACCTGACCCAACTCTGGTATCTTCCATTTCAGTTTCAGCCACTTTAGAAAAGAAAACAAAAAGGCAGTAACAGCTTTTATTTGCTTTAATGTAAAATTTGCTTTCTCTTGCCGTATGCCAGAGTGCTCTGCACAGGTGATGCTGAGGTGTATCCCCAGGCCCACGCTGTAACATCCCGTGAGAGCAAAACTGGGGTGTGCCAGATTTGGGGAAGAAATGAAGTGGGTGAAGCCGTAGATCTGAGCTGAGTGCTGGTCCTGCAGTGAGAGGTCCAGGACTCCTGGGTACTGGGAAGGGCAAACCTCTCATCATCAGACACAGCTACGGGGAGCCAATTTAAAAGTTATATTCAAAGCCTGCAGTTGAAAGTATTTATTTGTTAAAATAAAGTATGGAAATGAAAGTATTTTTTATTAAGATGCACTTAACATGCTGAAAATACAGAATATGTTTCACTGAAATTCTGTAGACACAGACATAAACAACTTTCTCAGGCCAGCTTTTGCCTCCCAAGTTCATCCAGGCTGAGTGTTCTGGTTGGGATCTGAGAGATGTTTTGTGCTTTCTCTCTAATCAGGCAGGAAGAAAAGACAGAACAGACTTGGGGCTGCCTTTCCCTGCCTGTGGCCTCCTGCGGCCCTGGCAGATCTTCCCCTGAATGTTTTCTTTCTCCTGTCTGCTGCAGACTCTAACCCACATTTTACATTTCTGTCATTCATTCACAGTCACCACAGCTGTGATAAGGAAGTCAGCATGGTCTGCTGTGGGGTTTGATGAGCTGAGATTAAAAAAGGGAAAAATTAAAAAAAAAAAAAAAAGAGAGAAAGAGAGGAAAAAAAGGACGATGGAGTTATAATATAAAATAAGAGATATTTTTAAGCTTTTATATGAACAAAGGAAGATGCCAACCAGACATCTATTTCTTGAGAAGGTTTGGCCAGATTTGACCAAGGTTGGAAGGTGACATTTTGGACAGGCAGGGAGGTTGATTTAATTTTTCTTTGTAGGCAGGGATGAAGGAGACTTGAAAATTAAAGTGTTGGATGTAACAGCTAAAAGGTATTTGCTTTCTTCTTGCATTCAGCTTAATATGACAACTGGTGAAGTTCCTCACCTCTATAACATTAGTTTTTTTTAGAAGCCTTTTAGAATATTATACTTTAAGAACACTGCTCATTTTGTCAAATTTGGTTGAAATAATAAAAAGTATTTTAAAAAAAAACTTACTAGAAAGGGACAACTTAATTTGGACATGGTGTGATTGACTAAACCTTGTTGTATTATGAAACCTGATACACTTGAGCAAATCTGAGTCAGATATGTTGAGAGTTTTGCCTTTTCGCCTTTTCCACTCTGCAGGCATTGTCACTAAACTCAGACTTCGCTGGGTTGCTCCATATTTTCCCCCAGCCAATCAATTAGCAGAACATTAATTTTTTATAAATGTCACACGGCTGTAAAATCACTTTTCGTCAGTTGATTTTCCCCTGGAACTCATTTCTGTGGCACAGGGAGGAGTACTGAAGTGTGTAATATTTTGGATCTGAGCAGGATTTGTTAGAGTAGCATCATAACCACATGCTTTAAACCAGATGGGATAGAAGGTATTTTGTCTGGGCCTGCTTTCTTTCACCACAAAATTTTGATGAAGACAATGATTGTTTATCACCAAAGTCTTTCTTCTCATCCATGCTGATGAGATTAATCATCACACGTGAGAATCACCTCTCTCTCACAGGTTGTCCTGAGCAAGTACTGATTGATAAAGTGATTTCTTTCTTACTAATCCAAGGAAGGATTGGTGTCTTACAGAATTAGTTCTGTTTTGCTGCAATTATTGCTTTGGGTAAAGGAAAGAACTGGGAGCAGAAAGATGTGTAAAGATGGGCCATAATGGTTGACCTCTTCATTTTTTATCAAACGTGTCAAGTTTCCCTGATAAAATTTTAATCTCTGAAATTCTAGGCTAATGCATTTGGAATTTTGTTGTGATTACAGGGAAATACAGTGATCTTCTTGACATTTTGCTTGAATATTTGTAACTTCTTCCTGTTGTAAGGTGAAGATGTTAAGAGCTACCACTGGGCTCTTCAGCACCCTGGAATAGTATGGAAAATCCAAAAATGGGGACCGAGATTCACTGCTTTTCCCAGACTTCCTCTGTCCTACCCATGCAGTGGGAAGCTTGTGCTGAACAGCCTTATGTCAAAAACTCGTGTCTTGAAGATGCACTTTCTTAGCACCTCAATCAGTATTCACGAGCAAAACCCCAAAGTTTCCTTCCCTTTTTGGTGTGAGAACTCTGCTGAGTGAGCTGTGTTAAAGCAGACCTGTGCTTGTGATGTGAAAGTATAAAAATTCCTGTTTGCTCAGTTCTTAAAAGTGTGAATTCTAATTTACAAATGCAGGACAAAAATGCTTTTCTTCTCACTTTCATCTGAATTTCTGCCTCAGAAAGGAGTCTGCTTTTTCTAAAATCTCTCTACTTTGTAAAATCCTTTCACTTCACAAAGCTCTGCTCACAGAGATGATGGGTGTGCAAGCAAGTTTTTAAATAGTTCTGCAATAACATTCCCCATTTCTCCTTAATATTCTCCTGCTCATTTTTCTCAACAGTGAATGTAGAGCTGCACTCACCTAGGGAATCCCAGTTTTTGAACTAGAATGCGTCTACCTGTTTGTGCTACTCCTGCTTCTCATTTTCTTTGGTTTTGTGTTTCAAAACAACCAGCTAAAAGCCGCTTGCTACTTTTTTACTAAGAATCTGATTAAAATGTGGCATTAAAAAGAAATATTTCAGGAATACTTCACAGCTGTCCTGGTGCACATTTGCTTTCGGATAAGGCAGCTGATTTTTCGTATTGTTTGTTCTGGAATATAAATCTCTATCTTTTTAGATAGTGCTTTGTTTAGGTTTGGTGTATCGTGTTCACTCTTTATGACACCTTTATCAGCCTGAGGGTTTGTGAAGGTACGTAATTGAAACTGTGGCCTGCTAAGTGCACACTCAGCCAGTTTAATCTGCAGCCGTTGGCAGACGAGAAATCGTGAGTCACAAAAACATCAATGCTCCTACAAAGCCATTTATTACTGTCCTTCTGAAATAGTCTCAAATGGCAGAGCCACGGTGCTCTGTGCAAACGGAGGCGTAAACCAGGAGTCCACCACGAATGAGCCCTGCGCTCACACTTTAAAGTGCTCAACAGCCTATTTGCCATGGATGTAAGGAATAGGATGTGTGCCATGGTTCTGCTCTTCCAAACAGCTGGATTTTCTAGTTGGAGCTGGTTTTTGTCGCTTCTGGTGAATTTTGTATGTGTGTGCTGCTGATCAAACTGGCCGTAATGCAGGTTCTGATGTATTGGTATGGCCACCTCATCGCTTGGAACTGTTAGTCAGAGTGAAATTGTTGTTATCCTTTTGAGTTGAAAAAGACTAATTGAAGGCCTTAACACCCTCAAACAAGACAATAAAGTTAATGAGCAGGAAGTAGTCAAAAAAAGTCTGGTTTTGCAGGAGGAAGTGACGATCCCAAAGGAGAGAGAAGAACCAGCTTATATATTTTGGGGAGTTTAGCAAGGTTTTTGACATTCCTTCTCCTAACAGTTGAGGCTGAAGACACGTAGTTTAGATTACTCTTCTGTACAGGAATGCAGAACTCCTTGGAAAACCACCTGCAGAAAAATTAGAAGTGGTTTGCTGTGAGACTGGCAGGATGTGTGGAATGGAGCTCAGCAAAGACTGTTTCTGATGAGTATTTTCATTACCAACCCTGTTGTCGGACTAGAAGGTATTATTAAATTTGCAGGAAAGCTGGGAGACAAATTATTTGAAGAACTGAATTGAAAAATGTAAGAATTCTTGCAGGAATGAAGACAAGCTCCTGAATTTAGGAGCGAACCCTTTGTTGATTCTCTGGTGTGCCTTTCCAGCAGGGTACATAGAGAATTCTGAGTACAGTCGCGGTTTTGATTAGAAATCTGCACAGCGTGATCTGAGAGAAGAACCAGAGGATCTTTTTTTTTGACTTGACAGAAGACCAGGGGGTACATGACAGCCCTCTAATATGTTACTTCTTGTACTGATTTTGGCTGGGATGCAGTTAATTTTCTTCAGAGAGGCCTCTAAGGTGTTTGCATTTGTGATGAAAACAGTGTTGATAACATGGGAATGTTTCAGTTGTTGCTTACAGAGCATCAAGGCCTTTTCTGCTCCTCCCTCTGCCCTGCCAGAGGCACCTGGGGGTGCGCCAGGACTGGGGAGGGGACACAGCCAGGACACTGACCCCGAGTGACCCAGGGGATGTTCCAGGTGCCGTGTCAGGTTGTGCACAGCAGGAAAAGCTGGGGGAGGAAGGAGGAAGGGCTGGTGTTTGTCTTCCCAAGGCACCGCTCTGCAGGATGGAGTCTGGCTTTGCTCAGCACCTGCCTGCCCGTGGGGATGGTGAATGAATTCCTTGGTTTGCTTTACTTGGTTCACGGCCTTTGCTTTCCCTGTTCAACTGGCTTTGTCTCAATCCAGTTTTCTCAGTTCTACCCTCCCCGTTCTCCCTGGATCCCACTGAGGGAGGGTGAGTGAGCAGCTCTCTGGGGCTGAGCTGCTGGCTGGGGTTAACCACAACACCTCTGTTGTAAAAGACGGGAGAAATAACAGATTTACCATTTCTCTAGGTAAAAAAATAAGTAGAACTAAAGTTCTATGAAAAGTGATTGTACAGTGTATTTGAAAGAAAAAATATCACAAAGTTATGGGAAGAGGTTGTCTTGGGAGGCCATGATGGCTTCACCATGGAAGCCTCTGAGATCCAACACGACAGAAATGTCTCAGAAATTATTAGGTGTAGCCAGATGCTCATGTGGGAACAGGAGATGGAGCAGATGCATTCTCCAGGATCAGGATTGTCTGATTTTCATGACAGCCTTGTGAGGTTGCCCTTTGTGGAACAGCAGAAATCTCTGTGATCACCCATCCTCACCATTTTAATTGGTGGGTGTGTGTTCAGGCATATAAACTTGTCAGGCTATATCCTCCATTGTTGATGAGTGCATAAATTAGCTCTTTTATTTTTACATTTATGAGCCTATAAAGGCTTCCTTCACATATCAAAACAGAAACTTACACATTTCCTAATGGGTCGTAGGAAGCAAATGAAGCTTGAATTCGGTTCTTCTCATTTTGACAACTGTTACAGATATGAAGTGTAATGGAAGCAGCCTGTTGTTAGGCTTTTGCTTATTTGGTAGGCTGTTTCCAGCCTTTCATTTACAAGGATGGAATAACTGACCCCGTGTCCTTACGGGGCTGACTGGGTGTTAGTGGCTGCAGTTCTGTTTTATTGAACCAGTAGTGCAGTGCCTGGGGGAATAAATGGACACTGGGCTCTAATAAACACAGAGGATGGGCTGGTTAAATGGTTACAGATTTCTGGTGCTTGATAACCCTTGGATTGCACAACTACGGACTGAAAAAACCTGGTGAATGATGAGCAGTGATAAAGTCAAAGGAAATGAAGCAGAAAATATACATTAATATAACTGCTGCTGAGTTCAGGCTCTCATGGCAAATACAGAATATTTTACTTTACAGTCCCACAACTGAGCCCCAAGGAACTTTGGGCATAATAATTGGAATTATTAAGTGATATTATTGTTTCCTTTGGCTGGATCTGATGAACACACAGGTTAAAACAACTTAATAGTTGTTATCATCACAGATGTGAATATCCTTTGAAGAGAGTTTGAGGATCGCTACTAAACAAAAGTGAACATTGCAGAGCTCCCAGGGCATGGCGACAGCATCATGAAAGTTGCTGGCCTATTTTTTGCTGTTGTTGCAATTAGGGTCAGATTTCTATCAATTTAGCAAGATTGAGTTGCATGTCAGTTGTATTGCATTTAAATTTCGGTGAGAAGTTCACATGAGCTCCGTGATTGGCAGAGTGAAGGATATGGCCTTGAGAATTTGAGACATCAGAAAAACCACTTCTTGCTGACAAGGACTTGACACCTCCCCCTCCTCTAGACACACATTTTCAAGCTGTTCCCCGTCCTACAACTCTGATCTTGTTTGGGTATGTCTACTCAGAATTTCTACATAACTATTTTTTATTATTAATAGAGAGTTATGTAAAGAGTGCATCTTCTTCTGTAAGAAAGGTGATGGGCAGCTGTCCACAAAGAGTTTTGCTGAATTCACTATGCAGAAAGCCTTGGCATAGTCACTTGGCAAGGAATAATCTAAAATTAACAGCCTAAAGATAATCACTTGAAGCATCAAATTGCCCTTTGCCATTCCATTACACCAATATTATCGTGAGTCTTTCCTTTGTTTTGTTTTGTTATAAATTATCGGCATCATTGACTGTCAGTTGAACGCCAGCCTTTCACGTTTGCTCCTCCCTTGCTCCTGGTGCCTTTCCTGATGCCATCTGTTTTTATTCCCTCTCACCCTTGGTGTTCCACCTCCCCTCAGCTGGCCAGGGTACGCTGGATTTCCTTCTTTCTGCGCTGTCCCCTCTGTCCCTATTTGAATGTTCAGGTGCTCGGCACAGGAGAGGGAGATGGGTGCATCCCATTCTATCACGGGTGTCTGGCTGCAGTATTGTCACTCTTGGTGTCCTCCCTCCCCTGCTCCCAGGGACAGGGACCTGTGCCAGGTTATTTTCCCCAGAAGTGTTTACTTTCCTGTTTAAACAAGCAAACCTGTATGGATGAAGCGTTGGTAGTTGTCTGCTGCAGCTTCATTTCCCATCTTCTTGCCATTCATCTGCTCTTCCTCCTGCTTAAAGTCTGCCCGGTCTCGGAAACCCCTGGCCAGTTCTGCAAACAGATTTATTGGTGAAATTGTATTACTGGTACGGTACCGAACACAAAGCCTCTGGGTGGCACCACAACATGAATAATGGTAATTATAATGAGTCGAGTCAGCCATTAAATCACTTCACCTTCAAATCTTGGCTATGTGTGGAGGCCTTTTTTATTTCTAGAGCTGACTTCTTCCAAATCTAAAATTCATTACTCAGTGCATTTTTCATCTCCACAGACGTGCTGGCGCTCAGAGAAAATTGGGCTGCAGAAAGAGACTGAAAAAGCTTTAATTAAAAAGCAAATAGCATTTTTCAGCAGAGAGAAGAGGTGGTGAGATCTCCCCCAGGCTTTTCTTGCTATAAAAAGATCCTTCTATTTTTGTTTCACTTGCCTTTTAAAATCCACCTCCTACCTTGTTTATTCATCCTCATTTGGAGTTTACCGATCCAGATGTAGGAGAGGTATTCAAACTTAGCAGCTGTGCTGTGGCAGCCTTAAGGGGTATACGACTTCCTTCTGTAAAAATAAAATTGCAGGCTCTGCACATTACTTGTGCAGCTACTCAGCCGGGGGGAGGAAGCTCTAATAGTGTCAGTACCTTTTATATTCAATATTTAATTGCCCAGTGTGTGAAGATGGGTTACTTTTGGCAATAAGTAGAGCAGGTAAAGTGTAGGGGGGTTTATTTATTTTTTAATTTTTTTTTTTCAGAACAGACCAGGATGATTCAAGGAGAAAATGTTGAATGCTGGGATTATAATTTTGCTTCAATTTTCACAGTTTCATTTAGGATGGTGCTGGTTATCAACCCTACTATTGCTATTTTGGGGAGAGTTAGGAAATTCAGCATGTGGATCTTTCAAAATATAAATCACGTTATGGTGTTTAGGAGATGGTTTAGGGGTGAACCTGGCAGTGTTACGTTAATAGTTGATCTTAGGGGTCTTTTCCAACCTTCATGATTCTCTGATTCTGTGAAAAAATAATGCATTTATCACATTGCTAAACTTGGCAGAGTTGGCTGAGTTGTGCTACAACTGCTCTGAAAGCTTTTTTCTGCAGTTTACTCCCTTGTATTCAAAATCAAAGCAGTGAAAGCCCATTACAATTTATTAGCTATTTGATGACCAATTTGAAATGAGATGTGATCTTTCTTTGTGCTTCACAAGAGCATATCTTGTTCTGATGTATTTAGCTGTAATTGGCATCTTTATTGGCAGTCTGAAGAAAATGAAATGGTGAGGTGGGTCCTGGGAGCTGATTAGACCCTCTTAATTACTGAATATTTGTACTCCTGGGAGACACTCAACTGTAGCTGTAGTGAAGGGGAACTTCACTCTGCTGCTCCTTTTTATCTTTGCAAAATGCAGTAACTGATGCTGCTGAGCTTCCAGTCCACCCTCCTCCATGTGAATAAAACCCTAGAATTCTTTTCCTGAAGCAATTTTCATTTCCATTTGAATGTTGGACAGTGCATTTCTGGGTGCTTCCTCGTGTGCTGAATGTATCCCTGTACTGGAACGTGTCATCCATCCCATCGTGTGGTTTTAAGTTCTCAGAGATAAAGTCCCAGTTTTATTTTAGTTGTTAAGAATTTAATTTTTGGGTGAATGACTATAAGGATTTCACCTTTAATGTCATATATTAAGATGGCCTGGCCATCAGTTCTTGTGATGAATGTTTCCTGGATTTGGAGAAAAAGGTATCTCCAGTATTTTTTCTTAATTAATATTTAAAATTATTGCAGTCTTACACTGTTTTCTCTGAAATTATGGTTTATGAAATTCAAGAATGACATATAGACATTGACTCCAAAGTGACTGCAAGCTGTAACTTGATTATTCTGAAAACTACACTCCTTTTCAAATAGTGTTTGGGATTTTGAGGACTTCTTCATTAACAGGCACAATTTGGTTGTTGTGGAAAGCTCTGCTCCCTCTGTAGATGTTTAAAATGTCTCTGTGCACCGTCACTCTTGAGAGAAGATTTGACTTTTTAAATGCACCTCTTTGCAGCTGTTTTGAAATGGAGGGTTTGCACTTTCCAACATTTTTCCAAGCAGCAGGGACATTACTTACCAATGTCCCTGTTTGAATAGCCTAAATGCCAATCAATCAATCAATCAATCAATCAATCAATCAATCAATCTCTTCTTCTACATCAGGGCTTTTCTTTACCCTTGTAACTGAGAACTGGCTTGGACCTTATGATCAGAATATGCAGTTAGAGAAAACTGCACCTGGAGGTGATTTGAGAATCTATTTTTTTTAATTTTGTTTTTGTTTTAGCTCATTACTTTTGATAATCAAATAAAAGAGACCTTCCCCTTTTTATTAGGACACAGGTGTTTGGTATCAGTCCTTCCAAGCAGTCTCTTGAGAGCTGGCTGTTTTGCATTTGTGAGCCTAGAAACCCAGGAGAATTGGCAATGGTATTTGACCTCCTGCCACCCAGTGTGTGCCTAAAACTTTAAGACTTGTGGTTTAAAATCTTTCAGCAATAAAAAAACTCTTTAAGTCATCAATTTTATCATAGACCTTGAGGTGCTTTTTAAGTCTTCTGAGAGACGTTACCTTTTTCCTTTCTGGTGCACTGGAGTGCCTTTTCCTCAAGTCCTTTAGTTCATAATTCTTAGTGGTTCCAATGAAAATTGCATCTTGATTGATGTTCTCATATTGAAAACTGCTGATAAAATGAATTCTGAAATTGTATGATAAAGAGTGTTGAAACAAGAAACTGTTCAAGTTGGAAGCTGTACTCAGAACTGTTGGAGCAATGGATAATTCATATCTCAAAAATGTCTTTTTCTTATCCATGTCATAAGATAGTGGGCCTTACTATAAAAATAAACTGGTGCTGGATGTGTTGAACAACAGAGTGATTTATGTGATTAGAAATAAGATTGCTGTGTTACTAGATGGAGATATTTCTAACACATCTCTCAAACACTTATTGGAATTCCTTTGTAGTGATCTTGGCCTCACGAACGCGATGTCAGCTTGAATCATCAGATGGAGGCTTTAGGTCTGCCTCTGATGTTCCTCATTTTCATTTTACTGCCATAAATTATATTGTCTTGGCTTTCAAAAGATTTTCTCATCTTGTACTTTGGAACAGACTATTCTACATATACTTTGATTTTTTCATAGTCCCTTTGTTTCTAGAATTTTAGGCGGTGTCCATCACCTTAGTTACATCAAGCTTCTTGCCTTTTTTCCCTGCCTAACCATCTGCCCTTGTCTTTATTTCATCTCTAACCAGGCCAATGCCTTCTTTCCTTGTAACGTTTAGATCCCCTCAGAAGATTTATTTCCATTATGATGCTGACAAAACTGTAGACAAATTATAACTGTGCATTTGTAGGCATTTATTTACTTTAAAGGCATTTACTAAAAAGGGGAGCGTAATCACAGCGCCTGTTTTATTTATACATGTACCATTTTTCTCTAATTCTCATCTGGTTTTAAATGGCTAAATTTGCATATTGATTACAGGGAGGAAAAAAAAAGAAAATAATAGGAATTTGAGCATTCTCCAAGTAACTGTCTTTTAATTGTCATCTTTCTGGAGTAGTTGCCTACAAATTACCTACAAATTGTTCAAGTGTCTAAACTCAACTGCAACAGCAGGAACCACCCCCAAAATTTTCTTAGAATAGTGCTGGCAGACCTATTAGGCACTAGCAGTAGTACTCTGAGATCTGGGAAACGATACTTTAGAATCATCTTCTGTAATTTAAATATTATTAAAGGAAAAGATGGGAAAAGATAAAGCATCAGCAGAAGTTAATGATGTGTAAGGTATCCATATTATTAAATATGTATCACAGGTTT
Organism: Pomatostomus ruficeps; assembly: GCA_013400735.1. Classification (NCBI taxonomy): domain Eukaryota; kingdom Metazoa; phylum Chordata; class Aves; order Passeriformes; family Timaliidae; genus Pomatostomus; species Pomatostomus ruficeps. The sequence continues at coordinate 30,684 of VYZT01049968.1, read as the reverse complement.
GAAATTTTCTTGGAAGTTGTCATAATGGAAGTACCAAGCAGCAGAATTTTATATCAGTACTTAAAAAAAGTATTTTTTACTTGTTGGGAACGGTGATCTCAGCCTCTCACAGGCTTCAGCTCTTAGACTTGGGAAACTCAAAACAGCATTTCTTCACAGTGATGAACGACCACTTAGATTTTCCTTTCCGTTAAAATTACTTTTGTGTAAAATACTGTGGATTTTAAATTGGGAGAGGAGACTATCTATCCAGGCCTTGCTATCTGTTGTATTTCTCCTTTAACATTGCTTGGAAAAATGATCACCTTTACCCAGAAACAGATTGTAAACATTAGACAATTTGGTATCGTAGACTGCATTTCTGCCCTTAAATATTCTCCTGGGAAAGCAGCGACCGCCTGAAGTTCCCCAGGAGCAGGAAGATGTATCCGTGATATCAGAGGCTCAGTAAATTGAACAGGAAAGTAGAAGGATCACACAACACTGAAGTACTGAAACAAGGAGGAACTGTGAGGGAACTGCTCCGTACATTGAAATCAGACTCTCCTTCGCAGACAGCAGCAGGGAGGAGGAGGATGGGGTTTTGTGGATTCTTTCAACTTCCCAGGTGAGTTGTGTTTCCCTTGGGATGCTCCAGTTCACCTTCTGGGGGCTGGGTCTTCCAGCAGGTGTTTGTTCCAGCCCACAGGAGCAGCCCTGCAGGAGGGGACACAGATCGATGTCTTCTGGTGGCACCAGTTGTCTTCTAACCCCAGCTGGTGCCTGGTGCCTCAGAAGGGAGTGTGAGGAGCAGGGACGATGCCACATGATCCTTCCCATAAATACACGGCCAGGGTTTACATTCCCAGCTTCTGGGAACAAGCAGGTTCAGGGCTTTCTCATCTGCAGCTACAGTGAATTAATAGCTGCTAATGGTGTGATGCAACAGAAATGAGATCAATGTCTGTGAGCTCTGGACTCACAGCCCCTATAGCATTTGGTGGTGGCAAAGTCCCCCAGCTCATCTGTGCTGTCTGAAATGTATTTTCTAGGGTTTGCTTTACATTTGTCACTTGATACCTTTATTCGTGTCCCAGTTGTGTCATGTGAAACTGTGGAAGAATTACTCCCTCGTCATCTTTGTTTTATAATTTGTGATTTTATACATCTGTATCAGAACCTGGTTTACCAGCTATAGAATCAAAATGCTTGTTTTTTTCTCATGTTGAAAGTGCTGTGGGTTTTGGGGGAGTTTATATGGGTTTTTTTGGGTTTTTTTTGGTCATACCTTTTGGGTTTGTTTTGTTGTTGTTTTTGTGGGGGTTTTTTATTAGGTTTTCTTGGGGGGTTTTTAGTTTTTTTTTGGTTTGGTTTTTTGTTTTTCCTGTTCTCTTTTTACTATTGTCTCCCAATAAGAATTCTTTGTGTTGTCTGTTGAGCAGTGCCATTTGCTGTGGTTCTCATAGAGCTGTTGGCCACGGAGCTGAGTTTGCCTTCCAGAGTGGTGATGAGTAAGAAGCTGTCAGTGCTTACCTTGTATTTCAGACCTGCCTGCTTCCCTTTGCATTCCAGCTGCTCTTTCATCGCCCCATCTATACCTCAGGTGGTTTATCCAGGTGGGCTGACCCTGGCTGGACACCCACAAAGCCACTCTGTCGCTGCCCTCCTCAGCTGGACAGGGAGAGAAAATACAGTGAAAGGCTCGTGGGGTGAGCAAAGGGCAGGGAGTGATCACTCACCAGTTACTGTCATGGGCAAACAGGATCAGCTGGGGGGAAAATGTAATTTATTACCAATCAAATCAGAGTAGGATAATGAGAAATAAAAACTTAATCTTAAAGCACCTTTCCCACCCCTCCCTTCTTCTTGGGCTTAACTCCACTCCCAAGTCCTTTACCTCATCCCCCGAGATGTGCAATGGGGTTCCCATTTTATCTCCCCATCACTTGGGTGCCTTGTGTGAGGCTCCAACTTTTTGCAGTAAACTTTGGATTTTGATTATTCTGAATGATTTTCTGTTGTCAGCAAACTTCATCCCTGTGCCAGCCAATCGTTTTCCAGATCATGTGTTAATCTTTTCAAATCCACAGGTCCCCTGTGTGCTTCCCTGCTGTGGAGAAATGATAAGCGAGCTATAATTTTAGAAAACTATAGATTTTTTTCCTGCAATATCCAAAAATGTCTCTTTTTGAAGCTTTGAAGTGAACTGCATGTAAAGAATTTGGTGGTCTTTGGTCTTCTGCATGTGCCTCTGAGCACCATTGAGTTACAGCTGAGCAGGGGCTTGGGAAGGTGTTGAAGGAACATCCCTTCACTGCTTTTGTTGGTTTGGAGGCGCTCATGACTGCCTTGGCTGGGACAGATTCCGCCCCTCGTTTGGGATTAGATGGACATTTAAGGATGAATCACCATCAGCCTCGAGGCATTGCTCATAAATGAAAAATGCCATTCATTTTTTTAGGAAAATTTATGAAGCTGTGCAGTGATTTTTTGCTGCAGCCATTACTGTGTTATGATTCTTTAGACAGAAAAATAGCAAGCAAATAACTGTTGATCATCTGATAGTCTCCATATTTAGATGCACATAAGTAGAATTTCCCTTTGTTGCTTTGCTCAGTGGCCCTAGTCTGGCCATCAGAATGAAGTAAAGTTTACATATTTCAGTTTTATGATCCTTTTTTTCAAAGCCAGAACTGTCTGATCAATGCTGCTGTATTTAATATCCTTTGCTGTATATTCTTAAATTGTGTGATAGTGTATGCTGCCATGGTGGAATAAAACTCTAGACAACACAATGTATCAAAAGTTTATATTGAAATAGTTTTCACTAGTATTCCAGTGATAGATTTTAATGGCCACCATGTGAGCTGTTTGCCAGATGCATTGTTGTGTGTGTTTTTTTTGGTTTGTTTTTTGGTTTTGTTTTTTTTTTTTGTTTTTTTGTTTTTTTTTTTGTTTTTTTGTTTTTTTTTTTGTTTTTTTGTTTTTTTTTTTGTTTTTTTGTTTTTTTTTTGGTTTTTGGTTTTTTGGTTTGGTTTGGTTTCTTTGGGGTTTTTTTAAGAGAAAGCCAAATTCTGTCAATCTGAGGAAAGTTCCTACAGAAGCGATGTCAGGCAGGGTGCCCTGCCTGGGTCACTGCTGTAAGACACCCTGTGAGTGTGTCTGCTCTGTGACTGCAGCCCTTAAGCTGCCCACATACATTTTAAAGTAAACACCTCTTAGTATTTCTACAGAAACTGAAGAATAACTGCCAAGAAAATTTCTCCATGACCACATAGAGCTGACCTCAATTCTGTAGCTGAGCATGCTCTTCAGAGCCAGGGCTGTTTGTAGTCCTGTGGGTTTATTTGAGTTTAATTCCATCAGGCTGTGGTGGGTGACAGCAGCTTGGAAAGACGGTCCCGTTTCCACTCAGACTTTCCACTGAATTTGCTACAGACCTGGAGTGAGAGGCTTTGCTGGTCCAGCCTTTGCTGCTGCTCTTACGCTCCCCAGCCACAGCTCAAAGTCACTGAATATCAGTTATAGGACAAGGGGGATGGCTTTAAGCTGGAAGATGGAAGGTTTACACTGGATATTAGGGAGAAATTCTGAGGGTGGGGAGGCCCTGGCACAGGGTGCCCAGAGAAGCTGTGGCTGCCCCATCCCTGGAGGTGTTCAAGACCAGGTTGGATAACCTGGTCCAGGGCAAGGATGGCAGGGGGTTGGAATGAGATGATCTTGAAGGTCCCTTCCAACCCAAACCGTTCTGTGATTCCACGATAAATTGAGGTATTCCTGCAAGTATAGGAGGTGTAGGGCAGCAGTAAATCAGCACATTATTTGTGAGATGGGGTATTATATGGCAGATACTTACCCAAGTGTAGTTAAATTCAAGGAATCTCAGAGAATGTGTGAAGTTTAGCTGGATGCACTGGCTTTTCTTTGGTACTTTTTGTTCAGGTGTAAGTGGAACCCTTGGAGACTCTACTTATTAGTGTTAGGGGTTGAATTTACATCTTCTTGGAAGTAGCTAAAAGGAAAAATAACAAAAAATGAATGCGTGAAATATTTTATGCAGAAAAAAAAAAGTTCCGTGTAAATGGTAATTAGACCAAAATCCACCTGGATTTTGAAGACTGGTACATTTATGAGAGTTTTCGTACAGAGGAAACTTTAGTGTGGAAATACACATATTGAAGTTTATTAAATTAATGTAACGTTGCACCTGCAGCTTGAGAGCTCTCCTGGAATGTGAAATGGCACGGGATTTTCTATGGCTGTACATTTAAATCGTTCAGGGAATCTGGCAGGAGTCACACGCTGTGACACTTCTGGCAGCTGCTGCTGTTTGTGTTTGCGTTGAGGATGCATTCTGTGAGCTTCTTCTGTGTGCTTGCTGCTTTCACTCACACTTAATTTTGGTTTGCTGATGTATTTGGCCACTCTTCCCAGTGCTGCAGATTAGGATCTTAAGAGAATGAATAAGCTTGGCAGGCTTCTGGACTGATGAGCTGTGAAGGAGATTTTTCAGAAGACAGTCTTGAATCAGGCTGGGTTTTATTCCCCACTTGTTTCTTCCCCTTGTATTAATGCTGTCTCAGTCCTTCTGGAAATTGTGATCCCTCTGCTCTGAAGGGCTTTTGAAAGAAGAGTTCATGCTGGATTTGAGGGGGAAAAGCTTCAGGGGTATTTCTGAACTCCACTAAGAAGAACTTAAACGTGCATAAAATAGTGAAAACTGGTTTTAAAGATTGAATAGGGAGGGCAAACATGGTGTGTTTTTTAGACCTATGTTAAAATCACAACTTGTCTTACCAAAGAGGTGCAGAGACAAATTAGTGATGACACCTTTCTGACACTGTAGTGTTTGTCACTTTGTAATGAGGGACTGAAAAATGTCTCGTTTCAGAGCTGTTCATTACCCTGTGGACTGAGGCTTGTGAACTGCTTATTCTGCTGCAGGTCAGGCAGACGTGTTGCTGTGGGTGGGAGTCCTGGTGCAGATAAGTTGGCACTTTTCTTCCCAGTCCTATTAGCAGCTATTTTCCCTCCGTTTCACTCTCCTGTTTACTCAGTTACCTGTTAGTTGAGTAGGCAGCTCCTATTTCTCCGGGCCCAGTGCAGTTATTACGTGGCTGCAGAATTCATTCTAAAATTGCTTTCAAATGCCTTCAAGTCCTTTTTTTTTTTCCTCTTCTCACCAGTCTTGTGGCAGAGCTGTGGTTAACAAAGCTCATTGCAGAACACGCTGGAAGTGGTCCTGTACTGAGAACAGCAGCAAGGAGGCAAGGGGGAATGGCTTCCCCTGGATATACCTATTACCACAAATTGGAATCACAGCTTGGAGTGACTTCCACACTTCTGGGGGAGGTCACTGGTTTCTAGGTACTGCAGACTCATCCCTGCAGTGAACAGGATGGCAGGAGAGCCTGTGCTTCTCTAGAAAGTAATTTCCTGAAAACCTTTTGTCCTCCTCCAGATTGGGAGCAAAGTGAACGAGGAAGGAGGGTAAGACAGGAGTGGGGGGGGGTGCTGCTGTCTACTCATTTTCTTTTCTTTACCTTCCTTCAAACCACAAAACCTGAATATGGAGTTGTGAAGTAACATTCTGCAAGAGTTTTCAATATGATTTGTTTGAAAAGGATATCCACAGAGCTTTCTCAGTGCAAGGTGTTGGGTTCTTGGGGTGGGAGATGCTGGCTAATCAAAGGAGAGATGATGCAAGATTCCCTTCTCCAAAGTCCTGCTAAAAACATCACTGCAATGACATCATTTGGTTGCATTGCTGTAATGTACAGAGAAGTGTTTAAAAAGTAATTTAAAATCATAAAAGCCAGCATTTTGAAATCTATAGTTAGCTGGGTGCCTGGGCAAATAAATAATTGAAAGCCTAAATAAATAAACCTGTTTCAATGAAGCTAAATCCCTCCCAGTGGCTTCCATTGACTCAATAATGGTTGTGGCTAAATTCAGCTCCATGCCATTACAGGTGACTTGGACTCCTTAATTCATTACATTCCAAATCTCAGAGAAGATTCAGCACTTAATAATGTATTTGCAGGGCTGGATAAAATTAGTTTGCACTTGCACGTTATTTTTCTTCCCCTAATAAATTCAGAACTTAGTAACTATGGCATATCCAGAGATCCTCAGGAGAAAATATCCCGAGGAACAGAGGTTTATACATGGGGTGTGCTCATTTAATTTCTGGCTTATGGTGTACTCAGCAGTGATTTTCTCAGAATTTTCTGGGACTTCACAGCCAGATTTTGGGTAAAGAGAATAAGATCGACTTTTGAATTAGAAGTATGTAAAGACTGGAGGGAGGGACTTTTCATAAATTTTATCAGGATGACTGTGCATTTAGACATAGATATTAGAGCCAGTGCTTGCAGAAACCTGCTAAATTTGCCAAGGAGCATTAGCAATTAATGTAGTTAATTAACAAGAAGCTATGTTAAAATTAGTTTGGGGTGGGGGGAGGGGGAGAGGGAGTGAGTTGTAATTAGAAATAGAAATCACAGCTGTTATTTAGAGAATTGGCGGGGAAGTTCTCAGGTCTGGCTGTTGGGAGAGGCTCTGCATTGCGGCTGTGCCTGGTTCATTCATTACATCCTCTGTTTTCTAGGAAAGAGCTTTTTGGGGTTATGTATCACCATTTCCAAGCATTATTGACTACCCTAATCAAATTTAACTTCTGCAGGCTAACACACGAATAAAAAAAAAAGTACAGGTTTTTTCAGAACTTCTCCGAAAGGTGAGGCTCCGAGTGTTTCTTGAGCTTTTAATGTTCAACAAATTATGCTGATTTTCTCCAGTTAAGGTTTTGGATCCTGCTGAGTAGAATTTTCTCAAAGAAAAATGCCGCCTTTCCCAGCTTCTATTACCCTGCATGCTGTTACTAAGCAGAGAGGAAAAATCAAGGCATTTATCTTGGCAAATTGAAATGAGTTTCAAACTAGAAATATGTGAAAGTTGCTAATGAAGTAGTGAATGTCTTACACATACCATTTTATTTTCCCACTGAAAAATGAACTACAATTAATTCAATAAGTTCTTGAATAGGCCTGATGTGAGCTCAGGGAATTTTCAGGTCCTTCTCATATATATTAATTTCAAAAATAAAATTGGGCATATGGATTACGATGTGTGAAGCAAGCTTGAATCTCAAGTTCGCTGTGGCACAACGAGGCACATGATCAATAATCTACATTACAAATACTTTAGTGGGCTGCTCCCATGGTGGTTTAGAGGAGATACAATTTATCCTGTCGGAAATTGTTCTTTCTTGGCTAGTGTAATTAAACATTTCCACAAAAGGCACCAAACTGCCATAGAAAAGCACCCTCTTATCCATGGGTTCTACACGGAGGGGAAAGGATTTCCTGCTGTGTCCTACAGTCAGGGTTGTAATAAAATTCATTTAGTTTCAAGAGAAAGCAAATTCCAACCTTTCTGTTGAGACAGAAATGAGACCTGGCCAAATGACAGTCTGGACTCTCCAGCCAGTGCTGCTTTGGCCGTGCTGAGGTGAGACAGGCTGGGTTTCGGTGGTCAGGGCTCTCAGGTTTCCTCTCTCGTGTGCCATTCATCATTCCAGCTGAGGCAAATTCAAACCTTGAGCTCCTTCTGCATTCCCTGTGGAGGATCCCCGCTGTCCTCGCAGTACCCTGAGTGTGTGAGTGCCCCGAGGTGTCACGGCAGGTGTTTGTGCCAGACCAGGGGCTGATATACACCGGGTTAGCTGTGCTACCGATTGGTATCTTTTAAAGATACACTGGCAGAAGTTTTGCAGGATACTGCAGGTCACAGATTTCGATATTGAAATAGATGGGGCCCAGTCAGCAAAGGAATGGAACCTTCTATTTGTGCCCAGTTTTTAAGTGGCATCACTGAGGAACTCTCCTGTAGATCTGCAGAGACAGTACCTGTGAAGGGCTCTGGGTACTGAATTTATATTTTCAGTACATGGATGAGGAGTCTGATGCCTCTGTGGCTCTTGTGAAATCCATGCATAGGTAGTGAAACTAGCTCGGTGTCTTCTAAACACCTTCGCTCTTATTGCTCTGTTTGTGTTCAAGAAGGGTTAAAAGAGATAATATTTTTACTCTTTTTTTGAAAGATCAGCTTTTTAGTTTAACATAACATTTATTTGACTTTTTAATGCAGTCAATACATCCTGAAAAGGTCTGTATGTACAAGCAGTTCTATTTAAGGATTATTAGAAATGACATTAATAGCAAGCCTGGTAGCTTCTGCTTCCCATTCTCCTCTAGAAATCCTGATCCTTTGTTTTTGCTGACATAATTACCTCCATATGAGCCAGTTCTAACAAAGCAGAATTAAGAGTTCACATTATAAATGAGCAGCAGGAACAGATGGACATAGAAAATAGGCAGGTTTCATTCAAATATCAATAAAGGTGATTAGGAAAGCAATACAAGCATTTGGCTGATATGTTTCTTTGTATTAATAAGGACTGCCTGACTGGAGAAGGCATGAGGCCACTTGGAGGTCTGGAATGTGAGATGTTCTGCTGCTGCACATTGCAAAGCCAAGTTTTGGGTTGTGAGAAGGTGTCACTGCCCTGAGCGGTGTCACACTGCCTGGCCTAATACTAAAATTCATCATTTTTTGTTTAACTTAAGGCTGAAAGCACCACATTTCAACCAGTGAATCAAGTACTGAGCTGAGGAGCTTAAATTTGATAAAAACACTGCTGTTGACTGGGTAAAATGCGATTGGAGCCCTTTTTGACTGGGTTTCAGTTTCCTGGTTTGTGAACCTCCACCTGCAGGTTCCCCAGGCTGAGTCTTCCTCCCCTGCCTCTCTCCTCACTCTTCCTGCTGGTGTCAGGCTGCTGCAGTGCTTTGCCTTGGCTGGCCTGTGCTGATGCTGGGGCACTCCTGCATTTCTCTGCACCATATGGCTCTGTGCTCATTAGGAGCTCTGTTTGTCCTGCAACCATCAAGAACCAGAGAGGAGAGCCAGAGCCTCTGGCAGCACAGGAGACGGGGAACAGCTGGAATGTACATATCAGAACAGTCCTCTACATGTTCCTCTGCTGGATTTTTTTGAGAGAAATTTCATTGTGCATTCTGTAGCATTTGCATGTTCCCTCCCAGGTCTCTGGGCTCCTGGGAGTATCAGCACACACTTTTGGATGTTGTTTGCTGGGTTATGTGGAGTTGATGCCCATGGAGTTGATGTGCACGTGCGCTGGGGATTGAATTTCTGGATACCCAAATTGATTCAGTAGCTCAGACTTGCCTCTCAGCTATCTGGAAAAATACCTCAGAATTTGTCTGAACATCATTTCCTAGCAGAGATGTCTGGGAAAACCTCACTAGCCCTTATCTAAATCAGAAGGTTAAGGCTGCCTCCCCCTTTTCCTCACATGCTCAGAGCTGCTAAGCGTCACAGCAATTGAGGCATTTATTTCTTGTGGGGGATACTAAGTGTAAGTGTAAAATGCTATATTTACCCTGAAAACAAAAGTAATTTCCTAGTCAGATAAGGCACTGTAATAAAAGGCATTCAACATCTTTTTTTCCCCCTTATTTCTCATTTACTAATGAATGAACACTTGGAAGAAAGTAGTTCTTCACTCAAAATTCAGTTGTAAATATAGGAAATGCTCATTGCTCTAAGTGAGTCCTTAGGCAGAGTAAAGTGGTGCACTAAGATCTTTGATGTCAAAAGGCTTTTCCATTGAAGGTTTTAGGTTTGCCTTCCTGAAAGGAAATCTCTTGTGACTGTCCCTGACTCGTGTATGTATTTCTAGCTCGAAATGTGGGGTCTTGTGATGAATTCAGAGAGGCCTTTGAAAAACAATACTGGGGTGCATTTGCATCTGTTACCTTTGAGTCACTTTGAAATTCTATACATTTATTACTTTTTCTTCCACTTAATAACATTCTTTCTCCTCAGTATTAACAACTGGTATTAAACCTTGGCTGTAACCTGGCTTTCCTTACTTTTGCTGTAACCATGAGGATTTCAGGCCAGAGCCCACTCTCCTTTGTGCAGGCTGCTCTGGGAGGACGGGAGAGCTTTCTCAGCTGGAACCAAAGCCTCCTGCATTTCACTTAGCTTTTGATCGATTCCATTGCTGCTCACTGTTGGTACTGTATTGAAATAGTATTTTTATTGTTGTAAGCTCCTGTGTGCTGTGGTGGTTGGCAATCTAGAAATGTGTTAAATAATATTGATTTTTTTTTTCCCACTTGGCAAGCATCTCATTCCACTCTAATACTATTTTAAGTATCATTTACTGGTTTTATTTTCTTTCTTATTTATGACTGAGCACCTCGCAGAGCAAGGGGCTACCGCAGCGCCTGGAGAGAAGTCCTGAGAGAGAGGGCACTTACAAGAAAATACTTTCCAATTCTGCTAACTGCCTTTATGTAACAAGATGAATTTACATATGATATTCCTATGACATCATTCAGTAGTTGGTGTGTCAAAAAAATAAAAATTACTTTGCTTTTCACTGCACTGCATATAACCTGTCAGGCAGTCACCCTAAATGACAAATACACTTCCAGAAAAGATCCAGGTGATAAAGCTGTTGTTCCTAAAAGTGATTTTCATTGCAGCTATAAAGGGAGCACAATGGCCTTTTCAGCTATGCTAATTGTCTCTTTCTGTTGAGACTTGTCTTGAAGTGATAGTGGGAGGTCAGTTTTAAATCAAAAAGAGGTTAATATGGTGGTTTATTGTCACCATTTATTTATTCCACTCTTTAGCTCTGTGCAGATTTGCAAAGCTCTGTGTTATTTCTGACCCTGTTTCTGAACCTGTGGAATGTTTCTTTAATAAACAGTGCTTCTATCCCAAATTTCACACAACTGTTGAAGCATTTTATGTTGGAGCTTCAGACCTCAGGTCAGGCTGTTATGGTGTCTTTTCTAAACCTCTCTGTGTGTGTGTGAGGGGAATGCGTGAATGTTTTTCCTGGAAAGATTTCTTTACTTTAAAATTCTGAACAAAGATTTTCAGGCTAGATTTCCTAAGTATGGAAAAATACTAGCAGTTCTTTTTCCATTTGAAAAGCTTGTGTCTTGCTATATGGAAAGGATGGGGCAGCCACAATTTCTCTGGGCCATCGGTGCCAAGGCCTCAGCATCCTCACAGGAAAGAACTTCTTCTTAATACCTGATCTAAACCTGCCCTCTTTCAGTTTGAGGCCATTTCCCCTTGTCCTGTCCCTCCATCCCTTGTCCAAACTCCCTCTCCAGCTCTCCTGGAGCCACTTTAGGCACTGGAAGGAGCTCTGAGGTCTCCCTGGAGCCTTCTCCTCTCCAGGTGAGCACCCGCAGCTCTCCCAGCCTGGCTCCATAGGGAAGGTGCTCCAGCCCTGGGATCATCTTCGTGTGAGTGGAGTTTTTCCTCCCCATAAGTTAGCATTAGCTGAAGTGTTAAAAATTCATCTCAGTCTTCTGAGTAATAAATCAGGCGTTTGAAATGAAATCTCTCTTCTCAGTAGACACCACACTTCATCTTACTGAGGCCCAATATTATCTGTGGTTGAACGGGAAGGCGCCGCTCAGACAAGTTTGTAGCATCACATCTGTGTGTTCCATTCCAGTTACACTGACACCACAATGTGAATCCCACTCCCTTTTTCTGATGTAAACAGAGCCTTTTTCTCAGCTGTGTTATGCAGCTCATTTACAATTTTAACGAAGGCATGTTGGGGGAGTTAAATTTTGGAGATAATGTTCGTGCAGAGTGTTATTTTTGTCTGAAGCTACAGTTGTATGCACGGCAATTTACACATGAATGTAAGACATGAATCCTAATTAACTTCTAGTCCAAACTGAACACAATGCAGGGTGCAGCACGGGGCAGTGAGCAAAGGGGAGAGGCAAAGCATATGGTGACATTATGATAATAAAATACTGTGACAAAGGTCTGTTTCCAGTATCCATTTGAGTTTCACTGACCTGGGTTTCTAAACCAGACCTGCCCCTTGGAACTGTCAATAACAACCAGTGTCTCGATGAGTCTTTGCCCTAGAATCTGTTTGATAACCTAATTCTCCTCAGTCCATTGATTCCTGACCTGACTTCCATTCTTGTTTCAAATGGTTTTCTTAATATCTCAGCTAAATACAGTTGCCAGCAGTTGATTCTTATTAGACACTTTTTTAAGCATACCCCAGCATTTTCCCACCATCTGCTTTTAAACTGCCCATTTGTGGGGATTCTTTGCATAAATATTTTGTGGTTCATTTGAGTCTCTGCATAATTAATTAATAGCTTCTCACTTAGTTTTCTGCATAACTAATCTACTGCCACATAATTAACAAACTCTTTAATTCCTTATTAATTATTTGCTGTTCTTTTGAATATATGAATTAATTGACTTCAAATTTGCCGCTGTGGTGATTTGACATCTAGTTAATTGTTTTGATTAATCAATTAATTAGCTGCTTAATCTCTACTTAAAAGTATAACCCCATGACTGCGTTGCAAATGTTCTAGCACCCTTCCCTTCTCTCTTGTCATTCAGTGCTATCGTCTCATCCACATCTGGGTGCTCAAATTATTGTCCAGACGCATGGACCTTTTCAGTCTGTGTGTACCCTCTGATAAAGCCATTTCTGTAGCCCCAGTGATGCTCCTTTTGTTGCATCTTCCTCCAAACATGGGGTTTTTTCCATGTTATACACTGGGCATGCCTTGGAACCTCCAGAGAGATTTACCCTGCATAGTTATGCTGAAAAGACAAGGGGAGAATCAGGCAGAAAGGCATTAAAATATTGAGGTATGAAAACACATGAGATGAATGTGATACCAGAACAGACTTTGAGAATTTTTGTTGCACACAGAATGAGGATGTTTACGATTCAATATAACTGCTGAAGAAATTTTTGGTAAATTGATGTGGCTGATAAAGTTCCTGAAACTTTATATTTATGTATTGCTCTTTCACTAGACCTCATTGAGGCTGTTTTCCTCTGGTTCTTTATAGCAGAAAGGAACCTTTTCCTTCACACTTCATTTTATTTATGTGCTAATCTTGGACTTAAGATTTCACATCTGGTTGCTGTAGAAACCGCTGTTCCCTTTGAGAACAGGACCTTTAAAAGAAGTATTGCCTGAACAAGTAGTTTGATCCTGTACGTCATGAATAAGCCAACAAAAAACCATACCTGACATGATGAAAACTCTTTCAAAATGGAATGTTTTATTTGCATTTTCCACAAGGTTTCAGCTGTTCTTTGAAGGTGTTAAATTGTGGCTTCTTATGCAAGTGGAAGAGCGGGAAGGGAAATGGTTTTATCAGACATGGAATGTGAATTGTAGGGGGGTATGTTCATGAGCATTCCATTTAACAACAGGAGAATAACCAGGTGAGAATCCAAACAGGTTGGACTCTTTCATATGTTTGATGGGCTCTGCCCAAATTTATTGTCAGATCTTGATTGATCTACAGACTTAATAGTGGGAGGAGTTGCCAGAAATAAAATACTTTTGAAGCACATGAAAATGTCTTAAAACTCATCAAAGAAGTGTCAAATGCATGATAATTATGCTGTTACATGTGTGTAAAAATTTGCGATATGCATGATATGAATGTTATATTTTCAAGGGATGGTTTAGCATGATTAGATATCTGCTGAATGTTAGACAGGGAGAGATTGGAGGTGGCAGAGCAGTTCCCAGGAGTTTTTGTCCTGGTGCTCCTCCTCCTCCTCACATCATCAGCTTTGGCAGCTCCATCTCCATTCCATGGGGCTGGAAACACCAACTGCACGTGGACAAACCTACCTGCAGCTGACTAAATTTAGATGTCTTGCTCTTGAGCTGAATCCTACCCCCAGGCAGGATTTTGATTAAGCACTTGAGCAGGAAGGCACCAGCTGGTCCATGAAAAGTCACCTTTAGCAGTGGTCTCCATGCCCAAACGTGTGGGACTCTCTCCTCTGCTTGAAAACACTGGAAAATATGCAGAAGTTGTTAGTATTTCAAGAGAGTGGATGCAAGAGTCTGCTAATCTTTTTTTATCTCCAATTTCTCTGAAACTGATTATTGTGAAAAGACACTTGGCAATATGCACAACCTACGAGCTTGTGTTTGTGCTGGAAGTGTAGAGGTGAAGAATTTAAAGTAATTTGCTTTTCTTTATTTACTTTAGGCAATTTGACTCGAGGCTTTTTCAGGGTTGTTTTGCAACATATTGAGTCGAATTCATAAAGAATCTGAAACAAATGGATTCCCTGCACATGTCGTGAATACCAATGAAAAACCACGGTCGAGGTTGTTGTTACTCCGTATTCTGCCGCTGGGTTAGTGTGTGATACCGTGAGTGTGCTGCCAGGAACGGATCATCTCTTAGCCCCGTGTGTATCACATGAATATAAAAAGTTAGATAACTCAGTGGACCCAGGCCCTAACAATATTTCTATTGGAGATCATCTGCCTTTGGAAAAAAAATGCTTTGAGAAGAGGTGCAATCTGAATGAAAAATGAACTTTTAAAAAAAGAATGAATTAAAACTGCAGGAGAGATGTCATGATGTAAGAGAAATATGTAAGGAAGTGATATAGGTGGAAGTAATTAAAATTTTAATCATCTCTGTGTATATACACACATTTACACTTACCGTCAGCATTTCTTAACAAGTGAGAAAAGATATGTCAACAGCTCAGTGGTCTACAGGTATTATTAGAGCAGGTGAAATAGCTGAGCCTGCAGGAATAGAGTCCCATTCAGCTCTGTCTCACTGCAGTTTCATGTCAGTATAAATTCACTGATTCGGTGAAATTCAGCCCAAACCTTGATTTCTGTGTCTAACTAAAGCTGTGCAAGCAGAAGGCTGAAAAATTCTCAGTTTCCTTTTTATTTACTGCTGATAGAGTATTATTCTAGGGTGGTACAGAAGATAGCATGGTTATTCCTATTAGTATTTTATTTTTTTAATAAGCAGAACTTGTTCCTTGACTTCCTGTACGTTTCGTAGCTCACTCTCAAATTTAAGGTTACTTTCATAATAGTGAATTTGATTTGAATTTTAGTATTTCTTAGTTTTATTTTTTTTAAATGTAGAAGAAAAAGACATAACAACCCTGTAATTACTGACTTTTTTAAAAAAACTGTCACAATCTTGAGATGTTGCTATTGATTCCATCAGCAGAGTTGAGAAGCAGCACTTCAAATAAAAACATCTAAAACAACGGCTTCTCATGTACACAAACATGTTGAGTACTGACTGATTTCTTTTTTCCCCCTCTTTTTACCTTTCTATCTCCCTACAAGAAACAAAAGTTTGTGAAAGCAGGTGAAATGTAGAACATGCATCTGTCTTTGGGCAGAATTTGGTGGATTTATGTGTGATTGAGAGGTTGCAATTCACAAAAAGGCTGGAGGCAGAATACCAGAAACCACTGATCTACCAAGGGCCTGTGTTGCAGCTCAGCTTCAGTGGTCTGGTTTTTAATCATTATCTGTACTTTTTAACATCTGAAAGCTGGAAGAGAGGATGCAGTGTTTATACTGGACGTATATCAGCCTGAGAATTAGATTGGCATTGTTTTAGCAAAACTTGGGGAAAATAAGTGCTAAGTGAAAACTGGCTTTCTTTGCTGCTTGCTCTTCAATTAAGAATTTATTTGAAAATATGATATTGGAGAAGCTCAGTGTTTAGCAACCTAACACTTTTATTACCCGATATTAAATTTTGCTTAATTATAGAACAACACGTAGAACTGTTTGACATGTGAATAAAACATTAACAGAAGCTTGCTTTTAAATTTAAAAATCCAGAGAAAAATGCAGGTGCTGAGATATTTAATAATGCTCAGATATTTTAAAAAACTGTCTTGAAAGGCAATGGAGAGTTTTAATGGAATATTTAGAAATAATTTAGCTGTTATGACTCAATTTATGTAAGAAGCCAAATAGCAAATTATTTTTATATCCAGGTACATGCTGCAGTACTTTCAGAAAAAAGGTGCAAAAGTCTGTCTTTGAATTTGTATTAAAGTAGCCCAGTGTTGTCTTACAGCTTTCCAGAAATTAGGGAGTTGCCTGTACAGGCAACCCAACAGCATCACCTTTGTCATGCTGCACTTGAGCATTCAAATCAGGTAAAACTAAAAAGAAAAAAAAAAGGTCTATATTGAAACACTGAGCTTGATCTTGGAGGGTTTATTTTGCCCAACTCTTGTGTGGAGCATCAATTACCAGAATAAATACTTCCCTTTTCACTGTGCTTAGAGATTACCTGTTCCTCATAATTCATGTGTTTGGGACAGGAGGTAATTGATTTTCAGACCTGTGGAGTAAATCAAAAAGTGCCCAGAGAAGCTGTGGCTGCCCCTGGATCCCTGGAAGTGCCCAAGGCTGGGCTGGATGGGGCTTGGAGCAGCCTGGGATAGTGGAAGGTGTCTCTGCCCATGGCAGGGAGTTGGAACTGGATGATTTTTGAGGTCCTTTCCAACCCAACCCATTTTATGATTCTGTGAAAAATACTGGAGCTCTCTCTTAATCATGTTTTGGTAGGCCTGTGGTTCGAGTATTCCAAAGGACAGCAGCTCTTGTATAGAACACGTGAAGCTGGAGTAGACTTCTCCCAGGTCACTTCTGTAGGAGATGCAATATTGTGTTTCATTAAAAAGATTCCTGAGTTGCACCTGGTTCTGACCTGAGCTTCAAGAAACTGAGAGATCTGTTTCCCTTTAATTCTCCTTTCCCACTGTCAGGTGGGAGCTGCCTAAACCAGAATGAAATTGGTCCTTTAAGGCCCTGTCAACCCTGAATTCCCTCATTTTCATCAGCTCCTTTATCACCAAGAGGCTCCAGAAGCACACACAGCAGTGCTGGGTAAACCAAGCTCCACATCAGTGGTGTTCTGAGAACTTTGCCTGCATTGCTTGGGAAGAGGAAATAAAGCACAAAGCCAAAGCTTCCACCACAGCGAGCAGCGCCTGAGCTCTGCTCCTTCACTTTGGCAGCAGCTGCCTCAGCCCCAGAGTGGGGGCTCTGCTTCCCTGTGTTCCACCTCATCCCTGTGGCCCCCTCTTCTGTGCTCACTCTTTCCTAGAAATAACAGATTGCACCAGGAAAAGTGTCTGTCAAGGAATTAGGGAAAAGGTGAGGGAAATGACATAGGACACAAGGCCACAGGGAGGATTTTCTAACAGGGGAAGAAAAAGGTCATTTAGGAAAGAGGAAGAACATGGGGATTTAAGAGCTGTTTTCACAACTTGACCATGTGTTGTATATTAACATTCAGAAATAGATTTGCTTCTTAAATAGTCATGCTATTCAAAGCATGCTGCTAAATTTTAAATTCCCCTTGATGGTAACATCTGTCCCTCTGATTATTGTCCTATTAGCTGAAAAATTGGAATTTGAACCCTCAGTGGATGGATGCAGCTAAGTATCAGTAGCAACAGCTTTCCCCCCTCCATGTCCTGGGCTGCCAGATGCTCTTTGATCTGAACTGCTTCGTCCTTAAATCCTTGGTGGAACACCCTGGCCCAGAGTCAGTGAGTTTCTGAGATTGCTGTGTACAGAAAAGGACACAGTTTTCACTCTTATGCACATAAATAATATCCGGCAGAGCTATCAGCCTGCAAGTTGGTGGGTTTGACATCATCCATTAGGATGACCAGACTGATTCTTTCCTATTTTTCAATATTTTAGGTCTTTTCATGAGACTTCTTCCATCCTTGAGCCACTTCTTGAACTGTGATGATTTTAAATGGAAAAGGCACAGCAAAACTGCTGCTTTTCCAGTTAATTTATAAATATTCAGTCTGCCTTTTGCAGCTGTTATGTGCAATAGAACTAAAGTAAAGTACAAGGATTTAAAGCTGTTTAGAGCTGTTCCTTTGCTTTGACTCATTTTACTACCAATTTCCAATTATTTTTTACTCTCCTTCCAATAGATTTCCTCCTTTTGGTGCCCAAAATATCTTCTAAGCTTCAGTTGCCCAGTAGGTATTTTCTTCATAGACAAGTTGGCATTGCTGGTTGCTCTCCTGCTTGGTTTTGCATTTCAGTAACATCCTGTCTCAGTGGCTTTGACTTTTCTACAGTGTTTTGTTCTATAATTGTGTTCCAGCAGAGTTGCAGAACATGAATGTCTTTATTTTAAGCTGTTAATTAGCAGTGGAAGCAGGAATGTGTAGTAAGCTTTACAAATTTAACATCTAATTTTAAAATGGTGAAGTTATGTTTCAAGTTCTGCAGAAAATAGAAGAAGGAGCAATCAAAAGTTTTCATTTTTACGCTTTCTTCAGAAGCCACACACTGAGGTACAGGAAAGCGTCTAAGGATAAATGGGAGAAAAGGAAAACAAAGAACTTCTGAGCCTCATCAGGCTGGAATTTAACAACCTGAAAGATTTTCCAAAGACTGTGTTTTGAAACTTCCTTCAAATAATGGCTTAATGGCTTAAGATTTGCTGAGAGCAAGCACAGCCACATCTCTGGCAGCTTGCATTTGAGTGACAAATGACAATGCAGAAGATCTTGAAGGGTTTAATAGTCTTAGTTGTGTTTGCTTGTTAATGCTTCCTTTTTTTCATTTCCTAAAAGTCAGCGAATTGTTATTTGCGTTTCCCTCAGCATAATTGGGACCATATTTAAAGTTGCAAAAAAAACCCCTATTTTTTTTTTTTTCAATAGCCTTACAGGGGGAGGTTCCAACTGATTTGGAGGTGCTGGGGTGACCAAGTCCCCCATAAAGGTGTGGGTTTTATCCGTATCAGTGTAAAAACAGTGTTCTGGGCTTAATGTGCTCATGGCAACAAGTTATGGTGAAAGCACCCAAAAAGGAGAGGAGAGGAGCTGCTCTCCCATTAAGTAATGCAGTTTTATTTCTCTCTCTCTGCTTTCTTTTTGCTGGTGGCCATTTGCTGTTCTGAACAGTTTTGAGAGCTGCCTCTTATAACATGAAAAAAATTTAGTTTTATTAATCCTATATTTTAAATCTCACATCCTTTGTAAGATGGAATGGTGTTGTTTGCACCAGGACACAAAGAGTTTGCACAGCATGGGGCTGTCAGGTACCTGTTGGTGAGGAACCAAAAAGCCCTTTATAATGGGATGTTGTGTTACCAGACCGTGTCTTCTCACTGCTGGAGAAAGAACAGTTCTGGTGGATCACTCAGAGCTCTCTCAGTGGTACAAAAGGCCACACTCAGACAGCACTTGTGGTTTGGAGATGGAAAAGGAGTTCTTGTCTGTGCACTCTTGCTGAGCACCCTGATTCAATCATTCTAGAGAGAGAGGCAGATCAGCCCCTGGTGAGACACCACCGTGGCCAGCCTGGGCACTGGGAACAAGGTTAAAGCTGCCTTTGGGGCTCAGACAGGCTGAGAGTTGGGAATGTCCAGCCTGGAGAGGAGAAGGCTCTGGGAGACTTTAGAGCCTCTTCTGGTGCCTACAGGGGCTCCAAAAGAGCTGGAGAGGGACTTTGGACAAAGGCATGAAAGTGGTAGGGCAAGGGGGAATGGCTTCAAATGACAGAGGGAAGGTTGAGATGGGATCCTGGGAAGGAAATTTTTCCCTGTGATGGTGGTGAGGCCCTGGCTCGGGCTGCCCAGGGAAGCTGTGGGTGCCCTGTCCCTGGAAGTGTCCAAGGCCAGGCTGGACGGGGCTCTGAGCACCCTGGGCTAGGGGAAGGTGTCCCTGTCTGTGGCAGGGGGGTGGAACAAGATGATCTTTATGGTCACTTCCAACCCAAACCACTCTATGATTCTATTATAAATGTCTGTCACTTGATTCCTGTCACTTTCTGGCTGGTGGCATTGACCTGAAGGATGAAATGAGGCAGTGGCAGCCCAGTGTGGACCAGGGGGTTTCACAGGAGCCCAGCTGTGTGCCTTGCTCTGCTGGCTGGAGGAGCAGGTGTTTTTCCATGGGAATCAAGCTCCCTGCCTCTGTGGAACTCTCTTTGCTCATACAAATCCTATAAATGTATCCTGAAGAGGCAGTTTAACAACCTGAATGTACATCTTGTATCCTATCTAACAAAAATCAGATCGAAAAATTTAAATTTCTGTAGTTTTGATACTTCACGACTAAATAGCATTTTTGTCTTCAAAATATTTTTGAGACTCTGTGTAGGTCATGCACACAATTTTTGGAATGCAGCTGTGGGGAAAATATTAAGCCAAAACTGAAAAAGTACATAGAGTGTGCACCAACATTAGGACTCAAAAACTGTCCCTTTATTCTTCTGTTTTCCATAAGGAAGAGAGGAAACAAGATTTACTTTCGTGTGATAGGCTGGATATTTTTGGTACTTATAAACCATAGTTCCTTTGGGAGCTATGTGATTACCCAAACAGTAAAGAAAGATGGAAATTTTGTCTAACTCTCAGCAGGTGGGTGTGCAATGCCCAAAAAAACTAAATCACCTTGAAATCACAGAGCTGAGCAAGAACAGTCAGCACATTGCTGTCAGGGGCTGTGCTCTCAGAAATGGGGAACAAGATGATAGCTCTCCTTGGTTCAGAGCTGAGCCTCAAACTCCAGATGTCTCAAGGACTTTGTGTGAATTTGTGTATCTTTTATGTGCAAGGTAGTTAAGGGTGCTTGATGTTCATAACAGCCTTCAATATTCAGCTCCTAAAACTAGAAAGGAATTATAACAGAAATGCCACAAAACTTAGGTTTTTGTCCAAAAAACGAAAGTGGACAGCGTGAGGAAAGAGAGTGAAACAGGTTGGATTTCTAATGTGGATTAGCACTGTTTGCTTGGTGTTAGTCTGGAGAGACAGGAACCCGTGATTCCATGGCGGAGGCTGGTCTGAGCCTAACTTCAGGATGAAGAGAATTCTCCTCCAAATTTTGGAATCACACAGGAATTCCCCATAGGTCACTGTCTAAATTTGCACAGCAATAAAAGACTAAATAACGCTGCTGAAGAGGCCAGCAATTTTTTTTTTCTACTACTTCTCTTAAATCATTGAACTGTTTCCATATTAATATCTTTCAGAGCCTGAAGATTTTTTTTCCCCTTTTGTGAGTGTAGAGCGTGACTCAAGGGTTTTTCTTGTAGCTATTGTGGGGTGCACCTACCCCAGCTATCAGCTGCTGTCTGGAGTGAAGAAAAAGTGGTGTTTATACGTGCTCACTGTTAATGATAAAATAATCAAAGAAGGATCAAATAATCCAACAAGGAAAAAAATGATGACGTTCTGTGTCTGTTCCTTAAGGATGGTTCTAAGCTATATGGAAGGTCTGGCAAGATGAACTTTTATATCTCTGCTGGTTCCTCAGGGCTCCATCCTTTGCTCAGTATATATACATGCATATATACATTTATTTATTTATTTATTTATTTATTTATTTATTGATAGCAGGAAAATGCTAGAAGGTGGCATTGGTCCTTGCAATAGCAGGGAAATAGTTCTGTGTCTTACCTAAAACTAGAAATTGAAATTGATATTTCTCATTTTCTGGATTTAACTTCCTTAACGGTGTCTCTTTGCTGTTCAGATCTCCTCCCTTTGCAGGAAAATATGTGGTTCCTCCCAGGAGTGGCAGTGCAGGAAAAACTCCTTCCACTGATGGTGCCGGGTGTCTGGAAACCGTGCTCTGGAGAGGCTGCTCCTCTTCCTTGGTATACAGGGAGCTCCACTCCTGGCACGGATCCTCAGGTGCATAATCATTCGCATGTAATGATTTCACTTGAGGATGTATTTTATCTAACAAACTCGAACTGAAATGGATTTTATCCCATCATTAAAAGAGCAGAAAGTCTCACAGCCAGCAAACCAGCCTTCTGAGAGAAGTTAACTGTGCTCGTTTTACAGCAAGCAGCAGGCTCCCCAGTGTTGAAATTTGCTTGCCTAAGGTCAAAGTGAATTGACAACAGATCCCAGACCAAGACCTAGAAACTGGGTTTCAAGGCTCTAATTACGAGCTGGAAGGGGAATAGTTGTCTTAAGCTGTTTTATTGCCTTGCATCGTTGACCTGAACATAGTCAAGAAAAATCAATATTTTCCATAGACTTCTGGAGTTGGCCTTGTGGGTGGATGAGGACAGGCTGCTTTATTTAATGAAGCTGATAGCATGAAGTAAATGCTGTCACAGAGTTTGTCACCGCATGTTGGAGGGAAAGCAATGATTTCTAAAGAGGCTGCTATTTGCACATTTATTGATCTCTTGGTGGAGCCGTAGCTACCGGTCCTTTTGTAATGCCAGATCATTTCATCAGTGACACATCATGTGTTTCCTCCTCAGTCCATTTATATTCCCCTTAGGCACTGGCAGAGCATGGCAAAGCAGCCTCAGTTTTATGGCAGAAGGTGGCATTTGCTTTCAGAGTTGGAGCATTCACCCTCTATTTTTGCCATGCTAAAAATTTCTAATAATTAGAATTTCTATAAAAGTAATTAAGAGCTGATGTAAGTCTGCTTATAAAGAGCCAGTGGGTTCTGACTGCAGCTCTAAGGTTGTTACTTTATGTGCTGTGTCTTTCCAACGTAAAAATAGGAGAGTCTCAATCTACTGTTCAGTGAAGCAAGCACTTCTCAGGCACTCAGAGGATCCCAATAAGTCACAAAAGGCTAAATAAGAGAATATACATCATTGTTCTTGACAGCCATAAAAGACAATTTATGATGAGTTTTGGCTCATGAATTTAAACACCAGTGGAATTAAGAAAGCCTCTTACAGTGCCACCAGAATGGTGATTGCCAGTTGCAAATGACAGGGCTTTTTAGATCTGCTTGCTGTGTGATGCGAAGTCACTTAGAGAAAGATTGACTTGATGGTGTATTTTAATATTGTTAAACAGCTGCATGCATGGGATAATGAGTCCCTAACCTTGTTTGATCAAAGTGAATCAAGCAAACTTGTTAAAGTCCTTAAAGTCTCATAATTTACGAAGTTTAAAAATTATTTTAAAAATAGAGTCTAATTGAGGTACATATTGCCATTTCTGTTTCTTCATGCTCCACAAAGCCAATTAATTCTCGGAGCAAACCAAATGTGTGACAAGGAGGAATTGAGCACAGCTCAAGGGGACTCGTATCTTTGAAGGTTTATTTTTGGATGGGATGCAGGCAAGAAACTTTTGAGGTTGTGAAATACCAGAAGTGTCTGGGTGGCACTGAATGCCATCGGTGTCTGAGCTCGGGGAGATGGATGGGATGGGGACACTGTCTCAGCTGGGGTCTCACAGATTGGGTGAGCTGGTGGAGGTCATTTGGTGGTGTGAGCTGAGCATGCAGATGTTGATGTTTCTAAGATCATCATTGCAGCAAAATCAGGTTTTTTATCTGGAGTGGGCAAGCACAGTTTTCATGTGTGACATCTCTTTTAAGGGGGCTTTGAGAGATGCAAATCTTCTTTTCTTAGAGTGCTTCCAGCTGCCACTGTACCACTAGAGGGAAAAGGAGGCTGGTCTAGGGAAATCCTGATCCAGATGGCTGGTGGAATTTTGTGGCCCAGATTAGAGTGGTGCAAAAGGTTACATTATCAGCAAGAACTTGCTGCCTTAGAAACAAGTTTTTTCATTTATCTTTAATATTCATAACTTCCAGATACTTAGATCAGTCCTCCTAACTCAGAGAAGATAAATAAAACACTTCAGCAGTGGCTTATTAGTGGCATGTGGCTTTGTCTTAATCCTTTCCCTCCTTGGAGAATTACTGTTTCAAAAACAAAAGCCCCATAAAACATTAGGCTTGCACTCTGATGCAAAATATTTATCTAATAAATATTTGTTTTCCATTCCTCTGTGTCTGTTACTTGCAGATGTTTGCATCTAAACCAGGGAAGCTGTCTATTTACAGCCCACAGGGTAATTTCTTTCCTACCTGGCACAAAGATTTTGGTCCTTGTGTGCAGAATGAAACAACCAGTTGCCTCTCTACCCTCTGGTGCTCTTTAATCAGTTTACCATCCTGTTTTCCAGCCAGGGTTTTCCTAGTACTACCAGTCTGATACTCTGAAGGTAGATATCTTGTTTTGTTAGTGTATCTGTAAAATGCCTTGAGCACAAAATCGTTATCTGAGAGCTACAAACTCCGATTGATCGGGTTTAGGCTTAGCATAATATCCATGTCTGGGCTGACCCAAATGGTAAAGTCCAGCAGGTTTCTAAAAATATCAAGAGCCTGAGGGGAGGTCCCAGTGAAATTGAAGTTCTTCCTTCCCTCAGAGTAACTGAATTTTCGAGTCCCCAAGCCCTGTAAATAAAAGAGAAAAATCGGTGTTAAGAAAGGGAATTAATAGGATAGTCTTTATGGGATTTATATAGCTCTCAAAAACTGTTGCATTATTGTGTTTAAAAGTGCTGGTCTGCAGCACTTTCACACTGGGAAGATAAGATTAAAAACTTGAAGGGGCAGCTCTGGGAATTAGCAGCCAGAAGAGCTGATGGATTTGAAATGAAATAAAAGCTGCTATTGGGGAAAATTTATTTTGAAGCTAAAATAGTGCGGCTGCCAATAAAGCATTCAATGTTCAATTCGAATGTTTACCTTAATATTGATGTCACATTTCCATTTAGTAGGCAAGTACTTCTTTTCAGCTCCTGTTGTCATTATGGAAATCAGCTGAACGAGTCTCTGCCATGGAACCCATTATGGAGGGAATTGGAATGGGAGGCGAAGGCACCGTTGGGCAGATGTGAAATCCGGTTTGGACGCGCGTGCGAAGCCGCGTTACTGCAGCCCTCTGGAATACTCTGCACTGGGATGGGAGAAAATTCAACCAGGAGTTAGAATGGGCTTTTAATGAGAAGGAAGAAAAATGAACAGGCACTGATGCATCTGCACAGCATCTGTCTTTATTAAAGATTCCTTTTTCAGGGAAGCGATTTATTTTAAACGTGTAGAATTTATAATGAAATACGTCTTTGCAGGGAGTTTTATTTAAGGGAAACGGGGCACAGGTTCTTGTATCCGAGGTGGTGTTTTCACCCTTCATGGCTTTATTTGTAATTTATTTCTGTATCTCTCTAAACTCCTCTCCGTCTTTCTCCCAAATGTGTCCATGTTCTCATTTATTCTGTGGAAATGGCTGAATTCATAGGCACATGCATAGAAGTGTTGCCTTATTCACAGTTTTACTGTGCAGTTCATGCATTGGGGATGAGATTGGGTGGATTGCTTCTGAAATAAGGTACTACTGGAGCATTCCATGTTCCTATAGCTTTCCAGTTTTTCCCAGGAAGTTTTCCCTTTGCGTATGCGTTTGCAAAAAAATCCCAACTTTGGTACTTTATTTTGAGCATTCCCTGCATGAAAACTCATACAAAAGGGGTCAGTGTTACTGAAATAAGGAGAGAAATGCTAATTATTGTTTTTAAATGAATTTGTAGTCTTTTCTTTGGAAGCTTTCTTTTTTGCCTACAGTTTGCTGTAGGGAGTTTTTGCTAAGGATTTCTATCTCCCGATATTGTCAAGGTGTCTGTCTTACTTTTTCTTCCCTTATGAGAGCTTTAGAAGTTCTCTGGGCAAACAAATTGATTGTTACACTGCAGTGTGGGAGGATTTTGTGTTGCATTTGTTTGAAAATGTTATTGCTCCTGGAGCTTCATGTTAAACTAACGAACTTCTGTAGTCCCTGCTCTGTTTTCTGCTCCATTTGCATCTTTTTTTTTTCTCTGACTCTACAGCAGTGCTGAAAGGAAGTTAATGAACAAAACACGAGAGCGCTGCAGGAATTAACAGTGCTGTGAGTAGGAAATGCATATTCTTAGAAAAAGTTTGGTGTCAGCAGAATCCAGGATCACAGGATGTATTATTTCTTTTCTTTCTTTATTTGTTCTCAGGCTGTTTATCTACAGTATTTAGTACAAAAGGAAACAGAATAAAGTTTCTACCAGAAATTCCAGGAGAAAAAAAAGAAAAAAGACAAGTTTTATTTCTGCTATTTAGGAACAAAGTGAAGCAAAAGTATGTAAAGGAGGTTGGGCCTAAAGATTTAAAAAAGTTAACCTATTTTTTCTAGGACATAGCTGCTATGCTATTCACTGGTAGCTAGCCTAGTAAGGTCACATAGAAAACTTAATGTTAGCAAGAAGTATCTGTGGGTGTGTTTTACACCCAGCAGCTCCATAAGGTGCAGTGGATGATAAAAAATGCCTGCTTTGCAAAAACCTGTGTAGCTGAACGTGAATTCCACCCATCAGCAATGTTCCTCCACAGAAATCAGCTGCATTCTGTGGCACAGGCCACAGAGATATCAGGGGGCTGGAGAGAACCTCCACTATGGATTCAGGCCGAGAGAGTGGGGGCTGTCCATCCTGGAGAGGAGAGGGCTCCAGGGATACCTGAGAGCCCCTTCCAGTGCCTAAAGGGGCTCTAAGAGAGCTGGAGAGGGACTTTAGAGAAGGGTTGGAGTGACAGGACAAGAGGGAATTGGTTTCAAACTAAAAGAGGAGAGATTTACATCAGATGTTAAGGAGAAATTCTTTACTGTGAGGGTGCTGAGGCCCTGGCACAGGGTGTCCAGAGAAGCTGTGGCTGCCCCATCCCTGGAAGTGTCCAAGGCCAAGTAGGATGGGGATAGTGGAACAACCTGGGATAGTGGAAGGTGTCCCTGCCCATGGCTGGGGGGTGGAACTCAATGATCTCGAAGATCCCTTCCAAGCCAAACCATTCTGTGATTTTTCCTGAGCCGCAGCAATTCAGACAGAAACACAACATGCCACAGGAACAGAAGGTCCCGTTGACCACAGCTGGTGTTTGGAATGTGTATTGAAATCACCAAATAATCGCAGCATATGCTGGAGGAGGGAAAGCACCCTCTCTCCCACCTTTCAAACACCTCCCCGGCACTGCAGATGCATCACCAAATGGAGCCTTCACATCAGTGCCAAAAATTAAGGACTGAGTACAGCTTGTTGGTACTTCTTAAAAACGATCCTCAGTGCTCTCTACAGAATCATGAAATCAGTGTTTTACACGTGGGACGAGCCCAGAGCCCCAGGGTGCCAGGTAAGGAGCCAAAGAGGTTTGATATCAGCATGGATGAAACAGCTTCTCCTCTCTGCTGGGTTTTATCACCTTCGTTAATAGGACAGTAACACAGAGCTAATTAAGAGTTGTGTCTCTGTCTTTGCTGTGCTTTGGTGTCGTTCCCGTAAGTGGTGATGCTGAGGGCTGTTTGGGTCCTGTATCTTTACCAGCTGCGGAGAAGCACCAGAGCTCTACACCACCGATCAAGGAACCATGGAATCATTTAGGTTGGAAAAGACCCTTAAGGTCATTGAGTCCAACTGTAAAATTGCTGTATTGCTCATGGATGTTGCTGCACAAGCTGGTGCTTTTCAAAACGCAGTGTTCGCATGACTAGTTCAATCCATTGAAAATATCCTTTCTTCAGACAAGTTTTCAGTAATTTTTATGTATCAGCTAATCCTAAATAAGGCAATTTGTAGATGGCAACATCCCCTGAAGCCTCCATTTCTATGAGCTGTTTAGTGTTTTTTCTGTAAACATGTACATTTTATTTCTGTCTTGGTGTTATGGTTTGAGTTGGGTTTTTTTTTTTTAGTTCAAACATTGATCTTACTGTGTTTATTGGTTTTGCTGAATGATTTTCAAGTAAGGAAGGCAGCCCCAAACTAACTTCAAATTTCAGAAATGTGAAACTGATGTGTTAATCATAAGAACTCCACTGGTAGCATTGGATTTTTTAGGTTTACAGATAGATTAATGCAAATCAATGTTACCAGTATTGTAGTGCTGAATTACAATTGGAAAATATCTTTTATACAGTGAAGTTGCCCAGGGATTTGAACAAAACTCGCCCAAAACCCAGCCCCATGCAGTTCTATTCCTGAATTCATGTAAAAATTATGGTCATAACCGTGCCAAGCAATATTTTGAGATTTGCTGGATGCTCAGCACTTCAGATTATCAGGCAATTTATCTAATGCTTAAAAATGAAACCAAAGCCTTTTCATTTTTCATTTGAATTTTGTTCAAAAATTATGTTTTTTTAAAACATATTAGAGTCAGGAACCCAGAACAAGACAGTTAAAAGGTACTTAAATATCCAGAGGAGTGGGACTTTCTCCTCAAAATTTATCCAGGGACTTCTTCACATATTCCACAATTCAGCAATGACTGAATGACGTAAGCAGGCTTTGTTTTAACTTCCCTGAGAACACAGGCGAGATCCCAAGAGAAAATGAGGGTGTCTTTTCTGCATAGACATCTAATTGTCCTCTACATGTTGCATCCAAGCCTTGAAATTCATCATGTCACCATGGTTTATGCCCTGGCTCTTATTATAGAAGCAGAACTTTTTATGTATGAAGGGAAGGGCAGAATTTGTTTTATAGTTTATGCAATCAGTTTGAAGTGTTTAAAGTGCTTCAGAACCTATTTCCAGTAAAAGTTCGTATAAAATGTAAGAATTTTGGCATTGATTTCTTTGCCTGAGAAGATGGTAAAGAAGAGTCCTTATCTGTTGGCATGTACATCTGCAGGTTGCAGGAGGACAAATTGAATGTGTTCTCTTGGGGAAAAAAAAGCTTCTGAAGTGCTTTCTGTGCCTCTTCAGATCTGCAAGAGAGGCATGGAACAAGACTTGGAAGTCAGCAAAGTCTGAGCAGCAGCTAAATGTGGAATGAAGCATGGGGACTGGTATGTGTGGGATCACAGAATATCCTGAGCTGGAAGGGTCCCCCACAAGGATCATAGAGTCCAACTCCTGGCCCTGCACAGGCCACCCCAAGATCACACCATGGGCCCAAGAGCATTGTCCAAATGCTTCTTGAACTCTGTCAGGCTTGGTGCTGTGACCCTGGGGAGACAGTTCAATCCTCAAACATCCTCTGCATGAAGAACCTTCTCCTGATACCCAGCCTGTACATCCCCTCACACATTTTCTTGCTGAACTTACTGTCATAGTTAAAAATAGGGATCAGTAGTTTGATAAGTTTCACGCTGCTGTGGCAGGGGCAGCTCTGAATTACTGTGATTAAATAAGAGGCTGTTGTCCAAGCACAGGTGACATGTTTCATGTCAGCACGCTGCTCTCAAAGCACTGATGTCCCATGTTTGTGAAATGCTCCCCTGAATCCTGGAACTTCTCCAAACAGGACTGGGTGCTTTAGAAAGGGAGTTGGTAATGACTTGGAGGCTTCTTCAGCAAAGGGATAACAAAAGAACCGATGGGAGGAGGAGAGAGTCCATTTCATGGCACATCTCACTTTGCTGTAGTTGGGATGGAAGGGTTGACTATGCTTTAAATATTTCATACTTCCCAGAATGAAGTGAAAAAGCAGATGTCATCTTGATGCTGTGGGGCACACACAGGCAGTGCATATAGACAAGGTGAATGGTACATGCAGTACCTGTACTATTGTCTTGCAGCACTTTTGTAATCTTAGTATTCAGTTTTACAGTGTAACAAGACAAAATGTATTTGGATTCAGAGTAAATCAAGCCACACTTAATAAGGTCTGGGCATTCTGGGAAGCAGATCTAAATATTTGTGCTCCAGGAAAAAATTGTGTGCCTTAGACTGTCAGCTGTGCTCTGCCCTTCCACCCTTCCTGCTGTGAATATATTCTCTATCTGAAGCCCCAGGCATCAGCCTGACTCTCTAGAAATTATCCTTGTATCCTGAAATTTTCAGGCCTTGTTATCCGAAGGAACTGGCAGTCACGACCAAGATATGATTCCTGTGCTTAGATTCTGTACTTTAGTTTTCAGTCATTTGTTATTTGTGCTGTTTGGTGGCAGAAATAATGAGTGTATTTGGCAATTGCTGATATCACTGGTGGTTTTTCTGACAGTGTACCTGGTACCCAGTGTTGCCTGTCTCTAAATTAACTATCCTCTCATTCCCACTTGTCTTCTGTTAGAGATTTTCCTTGCTTTGCCCTGCTTCCATCCCTTGTTTGCTCTGTAGACCTTCTTCCAATTGAAATTTGGATATTTCACCCCTGAAGCCTTGAAGAGATTACAAAGAGATTGCCAAGAGGATGAGAAGTGTGAATGGAGATGGGAGGCTGTCACATGAACCTCACGTGTGCTGGGACTTGGGCACTTGTGGCAGTGCTCAGTCATCTCTCTCTGTGGTCGAGAACCTGCACTAATCTATCTTCATACTCTGGCTTTTTTTTCTGCATTCATATGAAGTTGTTTTGGTAGTTTGGGTTTTCTCTCACTTGCAAGAAGAGCAGAGTTCAGAGCCCCTTGAGGTGTATCAGAGGTGCAGGCAGGGAATGAGCAGGTGTGGGAGCTCTGGGGACTCTCCTGCCCAGCAAACTCTGCAAGACAATCGCTGCTAAGAAGAAACTGAGGTTTTGTTTAATTATAGCAGCAGGTGGCACAGATTGTGGTGGGTAAGCTGCCCCTCAGGGGTGATTTCCCATGTGTGTCAAAAGTTTCAACGTTTATGAACTCTGAGCAAACTGTGGGAGAGTCAGGCACTGTACTAATCTTCATAAAAATCAAATGCAGGCCTAGTGCTTGCAAAGAGAAACTACCAGGTCAGCAAGCCAGCAGGGGGGATATTTCACTGCAGATATGTGTCCTCTGAAGTCATAAAGTTCCCAGAGTTATCTGATGTGCTGTGATTTAGCGCTGGCACAGGTTGCCCAGAGAAGCTGTGGCTGCCCCATCCCTGGAAGTGTGCAAGGCCAGGTTGGACGGAGCTTGGAGCAACCTGGGATAGTGGAAGGTGTCCCGAGATGATCTTGAAGGTCCCTTCCAACCCAAACCATTCTAAGGTCTGGGAGTCTGTGATCTCCTAGATTTACACAGCACAATAATCTGTTATG
>VYZT01049967.1:0-10412 GCA_013400735.1 Pomatostomus ruficeps | reverse complement strand
GGAAAGGGGTGACTGCTGCTGCTTCGGCTGCTGTTGCTGTTGCTGTGACCCCACTGCTACCTCAGGGGAAAGAACTGATAAGAGAACTAAGCAATCAAGACCAAATTTGCATCAGAAGCAAAGAATATCTGTAACTAATAAGAAACCAAATAGTCAGAACTCCCATAATTTGGAACCAATGAACATGAAACCAATGTATCTCTATGAGTTTTGACTGTATAAAGTTTGGGGGAAATTGGGTAAACTTCATGTGTCATGGAATGTTTTTCTCTGCACATCCAGCTATGTGTGGATGAAATTATTTCTGTGGCACATCCTGGGCAGAACACCATCCTGGCCAGAAATAAAGTAATGCCTTGATTCTCTTAATACTAAAAAAATGTTATTGGAGAGTTTTTATTTTTCCCACAGTTTTCAGTGACAGGACCACAAAACACAAGTAAGGGGCGGGGAGAGAGGGAAGGGCAAACTAACCATCTCAGGATGTCTTTTTTTTGACAGAGATCTTTTCATAGACTCTTTTTTCCCCCTAAAATAGAGAACAGTCAGGTTATTGATGAGTCACTGTGCTGTCAGAAAATTTATTTCATGTTAGATGACTAACATTTACCTATTTTTTTTAGCACTGATGGGAATATGGCATGTTATCAGACTCAAACTCAGGTACAGATCTTTAACTGTTCTCTGCATCTTGGCTGCAATCACAGGTAGAGATTAGTTTTGTGGGTTGTGTTCCTTGACCTCCAGGAAAATCACAGGTAATTCAGGGTAATCACAGATGGAAAAGACTGAAGTAGTTATTGCCTTTCACATGTGTGGAAAAATGTTATTGAACTTCTTTTTCAGAAAGCATCATTCATTTATACTGCATTTCTTCCTCTTCTTGAGTCACAGTGCTTGGTACAAATGCTATCACAAGAGGAGAATATCCATTAGCTGTGTTTACCATGACTCTCTAAGAGTTTTCAGAGCATCCCTCAAACCTGATGTTTAGATCTAAAATTCTCACCATGTTCAGCAGAATGTTCACACCACAGCTATCTGGTTTTAGAATAAGTGTCTCTCCCTATTTGAGTTAATTGAAAGTAATTCTCAATCACCCTCCTGTGTTTAAAGTATCTGGATTAAGTTATAGTGGCAGAAGAGTATCAGGGTTTTAAAGACTTATAAACAACATAGTTGTTTGAACAGTTGACAAATAAATTCAAGCTCCCCAGGATACTCTTGTTTAGGATTTTCCCAATTAGGCATTTTATTTGATCTCTGGGTCTGGTTGAGCCACAATTCTCAAGAATTGAAGAAGAGATTAATGGACTGGATACAATGGCTAATTTCTCTCCAGAGTTTTGTTCATTGCTTGTCTTTGCTAATTTAATACCATTATATTCAAAGTGAAATAAATCAAAATGAGAATTAGGCTTAGTGCAAGTAGTCTTTGATGTGGGTTTAGGGCTTCCAGATAATAAGAGCTCTTTACAATTCTAAACAAAATCTTTAGTTTTTCTTATGGAAAGTTGTAAAGATAGGCTTGCAAGAAAGTTTTTGTAGAAAAAAAAAAATGTGATTTTACCAGTTAGACAGACATGTACAATCACTTTAAGACAGAGACACTAGAAAAAGGAAAGTGAGAACTGAGGCCCTAAAATATTAACTATTCCAAAAAATGCTTGGGGAGCTGCAGCACCAGGAAATACGTGAGGAAAAGCCAGTGCAATGTAGGACACAGATAAAGGCGAAAACAGTTTTGTGGTTTGTTTGTTGGGTTTTTTTTTTTCCTTTAATGACTGCACTTGAATCTGAAATTAAGCACAGCAGGTAGGAAGATACTGCAGGGATTTTAAAAGGTATTGCACATCTGTATGCTAACAGACTTTGGTTTTTACCCATAGAGATGTGGACCCCACAGTGTTTACAGTCACAAATGGGAATTGTGTATTTCCTGCATGTATACTGTGTCCTGTTGACCCACTATTTAGAGCCGATAACTTCTATCTGTTAGTTGCACTTGTCTTTGTTAGAAGAAATAGGTTGTTTTTCTCAAAGGATACATTTTATACAGGCTCTCTTCCAAGACGTTTAATTTCTGTGACTATATCTGTCTGGAGAGGTAGGATTTATATTCTGGGTGACAGGTCTTCAGATGTATAAATAAGCCTAATTCTACCAGAATCTGATATATGTAATAGATCGATTGTCATTACAAAAAGGTTACCTCTTTCTCCCTATTCTGACGTGGTACCCCACTGAACTACAACACGCGTAAATGTGTAGTCCGACAGCTGTGGTACATGTGGCCCAAGTGTTTGCAAATAAATGGTCAAAATGCCCATCCTACTGGAGTTTTCTTAGAATTCTGAAAAATGTGATGAGATCAGAAAGACTATGATCCTTTCCCACAAAGAAAGTATTAGGGGGATTTTTATTCTCCTGCATTTAAAACAACTGCATTTTACCACTCCTGATGTTTTCAAAAATGTCCTCTTTATATTTTGGGTAACTTAAAAGGACACTCAAATCTTACCGTTAGTATTAAAAGACCTTAGTCTAAGAACTTTGCTTTGTCATCAAACACACAGTATTTGACAAGGGGCATTTGCACATTCAGTTCACATCCAAAAAGCATAAACTGATCCAAGCAGAAAAATCTCAGGAAAAAAGAAAAGAGAGAGAGAGAGAGAGAGAGAAAATAAAAAGTACGCATGAAAATGAGAAGTTTGAGAGAAAAAAAGTAACAAAACAGTCCAAATACCTTGAGTTCCTTTTGGGACCATGAAGAAGCTACAGATCAGCTCAAGTTCTGTGGTCTGGTGCTCCCAGATACCAAGCAGAATAGAATAGAATGTCATGACCAGTTTTTCCTGAAAGTATTCCCAGTCTGATAAAAGCCACAGAGTAGAGTTAGCTAGGCTGTGGGTAGTTATACACAATTTGTAAATGTACAACTTCAGTAAAGCTGGACCATGTAGGAGTGCAACTGGTGTTTCTTTCAGCCGCATCTCTGGGGAAGTGTGTAGCAACAGTTCAGTCCAAGCCTTTACAGCATATATCACCAGTCCAGAAGGGGATTTTCTTTCTTTTCCAGCTGTGATAGGACAAATCAAATCACTAAGGCAAAGACTGCACTGGTCAATGCTTGTATCTGGGTGTTTTTTCCCAACACCAGTAAAGGAGTGGGAAACCTCAATGAGTCCACTGTGCTGCCAGATTTTGTTTCCCAAGAACTAGAGAATGTAGTCCATACGGGACTTTAAATCCCATTGGAAGTTATAAATCTCTGTCATTTAGGTATCTCTTGCATTTGGAAAGTAACTTATTATCTCTGTGTTTGTTGTAGGGTCTGAAGAACAGGAGTTGCTGAAGACAGTAGGCCCTTAGCTCTTCAGAGTTCTAATCATTTCACGAAGACTCTTCTGTCTTTACTTTTAGGTGGTTGATAGATGTAACTGAGGTTTTGCTCATAGCATTATGAAGATTTTTCTGCAAGGGATGATCAGACCTGCTACACAAGACATTGCTCATGCATTTAAGAAAAATTATCGTCTTTCTTTAGAAATCCTCTTCCTTCTCAGGAAGCTCATGTCAGTTCTTGAAAGCTAAGAATTATCCCCAACTCAACCAACTCTCCACAGCTGTGTCCTATCTAACTTGTCACTACCACCTCCATTTCTGAGCTTCTCTATCAATTGCAAGGAAGTGCAAGACTTAATCCAGACCTTGCCCACTAGTCCCTTTCAGATCTTGTACATTTTAACAGGAAGGACATACTTGTTTTAACATGATGAAAACCCTAGCGCACACAGCAGTTTTGTCCTTGTGCATGGGGTCCTGTGTCTTGCTGCAAAGTTGAGAATAAATTCCCATATTTCACAGGTTTATTATGTAAATAAAGTGACACCACTGATATTAAAAACCCAAACAAACAAATGAACTAACACACAAAACTGAAGGAAACACAAAGATTTTATTTTGCTGAAACAGTGCACTCTGCTGGGCACACTGCTTGACCATTGTCTCTGTCAGTTGCTGTCGGGGACTGAAATGGTTCATGACTTAAACATTGTTTTAAAGTTTTGCTCACTATAACAAAAACTGTATAAAGAAGCTACAACCAAAGAAGCCTCCCTGAAGATGCCCAACTGGAACTTTGGACTGTAAGTCAAACTACTGAGATGAGATAAAGGGAAAAGCCGTTATCTCATCCCCTCAGGCTGAGAGAAAGGGATGCATCCACAAAAGGCCAAACCCACCCGCTGTGCTGAGAACCATCCCCAGCTGAGTTTGGGGTGGGGAGGAGGGCCCAGCCCACAGAAGACAGGCTCACACAGACTTCCCCCCCAACCAAGGGGGGAGGAGGAGGTTTCCAGTGTGTGGTGTAACCCCTGGCCAGAGGCAGTGAACACCCATCCTCCCTTGACAAACTGGCCCAGCTGTGGAGCCTCCAACCCCACAAGCCGCATCCATAGAGCATTCCCACGAGAAGCAGTTGATCGGGTGTCATAACCCATCAAAGACCCCCCAAAGCACTTCCCAGAGGACTGCATGTGCTGTGAGATATCCAGAGTCTGTTACAAGAGACTGACCCCCCTCCACCCCCAGGGGGACAAGGGGGGAACGGACATGCCTGGACATGGCTCGAGTGTATATTAACCCAAGGGATTCTACGCTTTTTGGGGGGACCATCACCGCCAAGAGGAACACCTGGAGAGGATCAACGGAACATTGTTGGGATCCACGGGGTGGTGATATTTCCTTTATTCTCTTTCTGTCTCTCACACCTTTCTTCTCTTCTTTTATCTCTCTTCTCTCTCTCTCTCTCTCATATTTACTATCAAATAAAAACCCATACTATAATCACTGGCATATGGTCCTGTTTGTACCTTAATTCGGGCAGAGGCATTTCTAAGAACTTAAATAACTAAATCATAACCTTTAATTCAAATCAGATCATGACAGTTGCTATGACAAAGTCACTAGTTATCGTTTTGAGCAATACTGTAAACCTAACCTTTTGTTAGAGTTTTATTTTTCTGAAGTTTCAATTGCCATAATTTTCAGCATCTCAGATCACTAGTAGTGCTACTGGTATAACAGGTCAAATAAAAGAAAAACAGGCAGAGTCTATCTCAAGAAAAATTTATGGAAAATGTAATGAGAATTTTATAATCCTGTCAGTAAATAGGTCAGCTTTGGAGATATTTTTTTAACACTACAGAAAGAGAACTTTATTCCTGCACCTTATATGGCTACCAGTGTGATCTTGAAAATAGACTGAATTAAACATATTCATAAGCCATATAATAATAAGTATAACCAAACTTAAAACTTCAAAATTATTTTTGGAAATGATTTATTTTTTTTTTCTTTTTCAGAGCTAAAGGGAAAGAAAATAAAATCAAATTTATAAACAAAAAAAAAGATAATGGTCTTTTGACCATTTATGCAAGTTATCCCTATCTGTTTGTGGCAGAATTTGTGACACCTTCTGATGTCCTGAGATGCTGTATTTACACTGTGGTGCTTCCTGCTGGCTTTTGTCAGCACTGCTTACATTTTGAATATCACTGACTCCACATCACAGTGATGTAGCTCATATATTTCTCTGCACATTTAAATATACAGACAGACCCAATCCAACAAAGGAAGCTGTCAGGATTGTTGAAAGAAAATCTGGCATTTAGACCAGATCTTTGGAAATAGTCAAGATATAGAAGCCACTGTGCTTCTCATACTCAGTTTCTACAAAGAGATGAGAACACAGGGGATTTGAGTCCCTATGGTGACATCATTAGTACACCCCCAGATTTCATTCCTTTACTGCTTTGCATTCCCTTTTGTAACTCTAGAGAGACTAAAAACTTCAACACCACAAATCATGTGAGTATCCTATTTATCTTAAGCAGCATTTTTAAATAATCCACTTTTTATATTTTTTGTCAGTACCATTTGATGCCCAAAAATATTTACTTGAAGTTAAAACATTATCAGATACCTACTGTTCCTCTGTAGTACCTCAGGGGGAATTCAAAACCAGACAGCTTAGATCTCTGTACTTCAAAGAATTTCCCTTGAAACCTTGTTTACTGCATAAGCAGGAAAACAAGGTCCCTTTCACCTTTTGTACTACCATTAAACAAATGAAAGCACAACACTCCACTAAATAATTCTTCCACAACATACACACAAACCACCATCATCTAAAATTGGTCAATTGCTTTCACTTTAGCATGCTAATTTACCACCACAGAAACCTAATACTAGAGAGACAAGAGTGTTTTACAGCAATTTCTGCCCCATCCCCTGCTGCTACCTTATTTCACAGCTTCACAGACCTCTAATGTAAGATACAGTGAGATCTATATTGCATTAAAAAATTACATCAAAATAGAAATTTTAAGAATTTCCTCCCTTGGCCTCATGCCTTGAACATCTCAAAGAGATTTATAGCAGTTAATGAAATCTTTTATTGGTCATGTCTTTCTTTTAAGTTGTAGTTTTATTTAGTAAAGGTTATGGCCAAATTAAACAGCACACTCTAATTATGCCTTATTTCTCTTTAGTGTTGAGAAGAGTGCATGAGAAAGCACCTAGGTGGGGATCTGAAAGCCACCTGAGGTCAACCCACTACAAATATTTAAAACTGTAGTTGGCTTTTGGAGAGTTTGCACACATGGTGTGAGTGCTGTCCTAGTTTAATGAACCACT
Source organism: Pomatostomus ruficeps (assembly GCA_013400735.1). Taxonomy (NCBI): domain Eukaryota; kingdom Metazoa; phylum Chordata; class Aves; order Passeriformes; family Timaliidae; genus Pomatostomus; species Pomatostomus ruficeps. The sequence goes on along the minus strand of VYZT01049967.1, from coordinate 3,710 downwards.
TTGTTTTAGTAGTGTGTAAAGTCTTCATACACTTCACTATACTTTAAATGACATATCACTTTTGAAAACCCCATTATATTAAGTATTTCTGGGTTTTTTAAAATTTTATATGATCCATCCCTAAAACCAATTTGTCTTCTGCCAAGAGGAATATCTGTTGAATTTATCTGGTTTCCTTATTTTGCAAGAGTAATATTTTCACACCCATCAAACCCAATGGCCTGCTCCTACAGCATGAAAAACTTGAAGTTAGGATAAATCTGTACCATTTCTCATTATCCAAAATGGTATTTAAAAGTTAGTTTATACTATTGGGTAAGAGTATAAAGAGAACTGTAAAGTGGAAATTAATTTATTCTATTAAGCAAAATAAAATGTTGCATAGATAAAACACATCATTCATTTATGGCAGATGACAGAATTTCCTCAATGTTTACAAATTCTTATGTAGGTCACGACCAAGTAAATAATCTGAGAAATAATCTTTTATGATTCTTCTAAGAGAAAAAAATGAAGTACCTGTCTCTATGTGAATGGTTTTGGCTTATACATTTGTATATTTCTAATCTAATGTAATCAAGCACTTGTGGTCAGTTATTTCTTTAGCTGTACAGTTTTTCTAGAAGATTCTCATTTTAGAATGACTTTTTTAACCCACCACTGAGATAAGCTATCCTATCTTTCAAGTATAGTATATAACATGGTATCTAAATTATATTTCAATCCAAACTTCATATTTAAAAGTTACTTCTCAAGACATCTGCCTAGAATACTCAAAACTTTTCCTTTAATGACTCCATATAAGGTTCACTTTAAGACTTCCTCGAGCAAATTTAATTCTCTGCCTCATTCTCTTGTTTTGTTGTACTTCATTTGAGATTTTGTTTCGGGCTTTTGTGGTTTTGTTTTTGTTGTTGTTTGGTTATTTGTTTGTGGGGTTTGATTTTTTAAATTATTATTTCCAGCCAAGAGGGTTGTTTTTATACCTTCAGTAATATACCAGGAAAACTATCAATAGTTTTCCTGGTATATTACTATACTATCAATGGCTAATTTGTCTAATTTAAATCACAAGGGAGGAAAAAAAGAAAATAAAAAAGGTCTTTTCATTCTGAGATTAATTCATGAGAAGACAGCAGACTGGTCTTGTCAGTTAGGAAGATCATCCTCACTAAAGAGCAATATTAGTATTTAGTTTTGGTGAGTTGGAGGACATACCATGTGTTTCACTCTTGGTAAAATTAATTGAATGTCACATGCTGTAGCAGTGACCCAGACTGCCTTCTCTATGATTTTTTCTCCCAGGATAGTGAGTCTGAGGGAGATGGAGAAAGCATGACTGGGGAATCCCCTGATCCTCCCGTATTTTAGCTTGTCAATCAAAGTCTCTGTTCCACCCCTTTCCCCTCAGAGTTATTTTAATAGTCAGCAAGTGCTGAAAAGTTCTGCCGTTCTGTTATGTTGATTGGTTAATTCAAATAAGTTCATCCCCTGTTCAGAACTTATTGGATACCTGTCACTCCTCATCAATCTCCAATTTGTGGAATCCTGGAGCCTCCCCTCTGTATCCTCCCCTTTCTGTTCCCCTTAAAAACTCAGTGTAACCGCCCCACGAGGTCCTTTCTGGTAGCCCGCATCTCTTGACAATAAACCCTTGGGTGCTGCTATGGAAGGGTCCGTTCCCTCTTCTTTGTTCCCACCTTCACTACTTTAATATCGACCTCATCTGCCCCACTGCCTGCGGAGCCGACAGCTATGTAAAAGGGATAGATAAAAAACTGCGTCTCTGCAGCAGGTCTGTCCAGTCAAGTGCACTCCGTAGCCCGCAGGCTCTCCGGGCAGCCTAAGCAGTCAGCGAAAGATGGGTCACGAACAGAGGGATCCTCTGAAGATTCAGCAGGCATGGGACCGAACCAGGCAGCCACGAGACTGCAACCGCTGCCTTGCCATGTGCATTCTAACGACATAATGCCAGTGCGCCACGAGTTCGCTGTGCACATGCGTCGCCCCCCCCACCACGGTCGTTTGGCACAGAAGGACCGGGACACGCATATGCCGCCCGCAGGACCGCCGCCGCTCCAGCACGGAGGGACGGCTGGAGCCACTGTACCACTGCAGCCCCGCTTCACCGCTCCAAGTAGCCACCGCCGAAAGTGTCGCTCGCCACCGCTTTGCGCTGCCTGCAGCTGCCCGCCGCTGACCAAAGTGTGGGGCCGGCGCTTCACCGCTTCCTGCCTGGCGCCGTCACACCACCGACCGCGCCGGGATGAAGGGGCCACACCAAGCCATCACAGCTCCCATGCCACCAACTGCGCCTGAGGGGAAGGCACGGCGCCACCCATGGCCACTACCCACACCAGCGAAACCGAAGGGACCGTGCCGATCGCGCCACACTGCACCTGGGAGCCGCACCCGCCCCAGCAGCCGCAAATGCAAACAGCGGCCAGAGGGTCTTCTTTTCAAGCGCTTGGCTCCTACACAGTGTCAGTTTGGAGAACAGCAACCCCCGTCGGAGCATTCTGCTGTGCAGTGGTGCCACCGGGGGAAGCGTCAACAACCCCCTTAAAGAACCCAAAGAGGACTGATCCCAGGTGGGGGACCCACACCCAGGCTCTTTGTTTCCTGGGATCAGTTTCAAAGTGGATGACCAAGTGCCCTAGTGGACTTGTAAGTATTCCCTGCTGTTGCGGTGTGCTATGGCTAGGTTTCGGCCAGGCACTGCTGCCTCCCCCCACCTCGGTATCTGGTTTCCCCCCCTGGAGAGCTCTGTATTTTGCAATCCTATATAAAGCCCGCCAAATTCAAACCCGGGACTCCCTCCCCATAGGATGCTTGTACCCTCCCCTGCCCCCTTATGTTGGTATATATGTAACTGTAACTCCCCGTGCCAGTACTTCTCTGGCATGATCCTGGTGCCCAAATAAAACATCTGAAGAGCCCCTCCATTTGTCTCTCCTTCCTCGGCGCACCTGTAACATCAGTGGACTAAGTGAAACCCTGCCAGACCTTTGCCAGCCCCCCAGCACCCCCGAAGCAGCTCAACAGCCCCTGGAACCGTGGGCGGATGCCCGGTGCCCCTGCCAGAGGCATTGTGGCACCCCACGAGTTTCCCTGTCAGAGAGAGATTGTGTTCTTAGTGAAAGGGAATACCCTGGTCGCCGGGATTTAATGTCGCTGGGATGATGGACACATGCACAAATATGACAGTCATTCCAACCGAAAAGTGGCCATCACAATGGGAGCCGCAGCCGCAGGCTGTGGTCTCTGGGATCGGGAGGACCCAACTAGCACAGCAGTCTAAAAGGCTCATGCAGTTGGAGAGTCCAGACAGACGGGTTGCTACCATCCGACCATTCATCCTGGACATCACATTCACATTGTGGGGGAGAGATGCCAAGTCTCAGTGGGGCACAACCCTTAACATCAGCCCTAGACCTCAGGGTTTTTAGGTGCAGCCACTGGAGTGGAGCACGACACCCAAAAACTTAATTGGCTCACTAATTCACCTCATTGGGTAGGCCAGTGGCCCCTGAAAAAAGATAAATTACAAGTGCTCCACGCACTCGTAGATGAGCAGTTGGCCAAAGGCCACATCATTCCAACCAGCAGCTCCTGGAACTCCCCGGTATTCATAATTTAAAAGCCAGGTCGGGACAGCTGGCGGCTCCTCCACAATTTGTGAAAGAGAAATGAGGCCATTGAGGACATGG
>VYZT01049966.1:0-57962 GCA_013400735.1 Pomatostomus ruficeps | reverse complement strand
TTTGGTTTTGTTTTTATTTCAAGAAAGTACATAGAAAGTTTTTAATGCCTGATTAGGATTACTCTGTAATTTATACATTCACTGAATACTTCAACTGCTGCCTAAATGTCAAGTCTTGGAAAGATTTTAAACATGGAAAAATTCCAAGGGATTTCTCTGGTATCCAAGATTTATGTGTCTCCAGTAAGGGAAACATCCTGAACTAAGTTTCTTCCATTAAATTAGTTGTTTTTAATATTAATTTTAGAAGCCGAATAACCATATCAGAAAGTCAAGTTCCAAAATTGCAGGCCTGGTTCATAGTCTCTTTATCAATGTGTAGAATATGCTACTATGAATATTATTTCAGATCCTACTTGTTTTGATTCTTTTTTACTTGAAAGAGAAGGAGCAAAGGGAAAATCTTGTGGGTTGTGGAATGTATTAGTGAGGGTGGGTCAGGTGCCAGCCAATGAGTTCTCATATCTGTGCCCAGTCTGTCCCATCCACCTGTGTGTGGGACATTGTGTCACAGCGTGTTCTGGTCTGACAGTGCATCGCTTGTGCTTGTGAAATGTGCAAAACCAGAAAAGGGACCTCACAGAAATTGTTCCTGACTAGATAGTTAGCATATATTTCTGTGTGAAACTACTTCATTTACAGGGAGCTTTTGCTATTGTGATCCAGATCATTCTCAGTTTGTAAGGGGATCCATCTCTCACTTACCCCGCAATGGAGACTGCACAAGGCCAGGGATAGTTCTTGCTTCCAGTGGGTGCTTTTTTTTAAGGCACAGCAAAATCCGGGCCCCTGCCATGGCTACGTGCCAGAAACAAAATTGCTACTTGAAAAGCTACTTTCCTTTTTCTGCTATTTGACCATATCTATGATTGTAAGAAGAACTTAAGTTTTGTATATTTTCATTCAAAGGAAGAATGATAGCAATTAAATGTTCCTGTGAGGAAGCTGGTGGCTTGGAGCATGTTTTCAGCATGCTGGTCTTCTGAACAAGCAGCCAGAGAATATCCTCTTGCACTTGCTGCTGCAGTGGAAAATGACTACAGGGAATTGGACTGATAAGAGACAGGAGCTACATAATTTGCAGGTATGTTACCCTAACTCATGCTGTATCTTACAATGATGCTTTGGGCTGCAGAAAAGTTTGCCTTTATTATGTATTTGTTTTTGTGTGAATATGTATTTGTTATGGAAAGTGAAGCTAAGTGTTAGAAGGATTATATCTAGAAGCTATATAGGACATATTTGTGTGTAGAGAAGGGGAAGCTGTTTAGGAAGAAGAGCTGTATAAATTAAGTATAAATGAAGTATAAATTAGTGTAAATAAAGAATCCAAGTTGTGCAGAATTGGTGACTTTAAGGCTGGCTTGAGAGTGGAGGATGTGAGATACATAAATAATGGAGGCCGCCCTCAATTTGAGGATAACCACTGGTATCAGGGGCTAGAGTTTTCCATTGTCTGAGGACATGGCTTTTAGTCTGTGTTTAGTAATAGAAGTTATAGTCATGGACAGTGGGTGAGGTGAGTCTGTGACTTATTAGTCAGCTCTAAGATTGTGTAGTTTTCATATGTCTAAGTCATGGTAGTAGAAAGAAATAAGTACAGTGAAAGAATATAATTTTAGGTTTTTTCTAATACCTAAACAAATCTAAGAACTTGTTTGAAGGTATATTTTCTCTTGGCATACAGTTTTTGCATTCAGCAACAGCTCAGGAAGTAGAATAGTGAGAGAAAGAGACACACGTATACACACACATACACACTTGATCCTGATATTCAGTCCCAGGACTCACAACTGCTTCAACCAGAGCAGATCAGCTGTGTTTATCCCGCAGATGAACAACAGGATTCCTATATTTCTAAACTCCTGATTTTTGGGGGGAGTTTGATGTTAACTATTGCTTTACTATTGGGGGTTACAAAGTCCACATAACTTAAATTCCTTTTAACTAAACATAAGAAAACATAGGGCTTTACGGATATATAAAATCTCTTTATAAAAGGGTCCCTTCTGTACTGAACCCAGATCTCCGGATACCTCACAATCTTAACAAACACACTTATTTCTGGGTACACTTTGTTGTCATAAACTTTATTTCTCCTTCCTTGTTGGGGCTCAAAGGTAGGTTTTGCAAAGACTGTAATCCTTGCGTTGGGGACAATAATGCTGATAGGTTTCTATAAGGATAGAAAATACCTATGACATGGAGTGTAGGTTAAACCATTACTAATTTGTTAGTAGAGAAATATGAGCCCAAGTCTGGTCTAAGATAGGATATCTATCATAAATGTTTACTGTGGCTTTAATTCTACAATGCAGTGGTTTTATCTCATTGAGAAAAAATACTCCTCTGTAAGAATTCAAATGATCATTTTGGGGCTGAATCTGGCTGTTCTGAAAGGATTTTTTTTCTCATTAGATTTTTTTCTCATTTTCTCATTTTAGATAATGGTCTAACTTATAGATCTTTTCATCTTTGATATTGCACGTGTATATCAGAGGATTCAAAAGATTTTAAGAATTCAGAAAATGTTAGCTGAATGGAGAAAAACATCCATAGACTTGGTTTACTTTAACTCGTAGTTAAAATCAAATGAGAGTTCTGCTGTTTAAAAGCAAATCACGCCACAGTGTGGAGCAGCAGTGCCTCGGCTGGAAGCTCTCCCCGGCAGAATGCTCAGCGTTTGGTGTGCTCAGCTGATGGCCCGTGCCAGGGGGGAGCAGCCTGCCAGGTACTTGTTTACCCAAGAACTCCAGGTCACCTCTCTGCCACGCATAAACACGGAGCAAAACCTTTGCTGCTGGGGTGCCACACCCCTCAGAATGTTTTGCCTGGATATTTCTGTAAGAATGGAAACACGTTTAAATGGGGCAGATATTGTGCTCCAGGCTACATTTAGGCTGCATTTCAGCAGCATCCCACGAATTAATCCGGCACCAGCAGCAAAGCACTATAAACTGTGGCAGGAGCATCCAGAAAGGTCCCTGTGCCAGCCTCTGCTCCTGAATGGTTTGGAGGCTAAGCTCTTTGAATATGAGAGTGTTTATATTAATGGCTGAGTTAAAACGTAAATTCTAGTTTGGCTGAATAATTTTTAAGAGGAACCTGCACAAGTTAGAAGGGGGCGGATCTGCAAGGGAATCAAAAGTTAGATTCCCCAGCTCAAGGGTAGCAAAGGGAAAGTGGGGATGGCTTTCTTAAGACTTCAGTCAGGCAGGGTGCTCCCCTGGCCATGACAGACACAAAATTTCTCATCTTGCATGATGTACACCATTAAGACAGTAAACACGATTTGCTGACTGAGTAGCTACCACCTAGCATGATACTGGGTACTAGTCCCCAGTGCAGTTATTATTCAAGTACTATTCTAATTAACTGGATTCTGAGTTTGTGAATGATTTGAGGTTAAAATCATACTTCTTTGGGAATAGACAAAGCCTGTTTTTATTTTTCTTTAATTTTGCATTCATTTTGGTGAAGCTCACAAAACCCACAAGAGGATAGTGAATTCTTGTGGAGTGAAAACAAGTTAGAGTGCTCTTGCTGTTGCATTGATATTTCAGTTCATCACTGAGATAAACACCACAAAGCCAGTTAAGTAGGAGGGAGTGAGGGCGAGGAAGAGTGACTAGGACTTGGGGGCAGAAGGGACTAGCAGTTTTTCAGCAAATGTTTTGAATGTAACTGGATCTTACTACCCTGCCATGAAATACAACCATTGTGTTGTCAGGAAAGGAGGACTAGAGGGAAAATAAAGCTGAGCCTCAGCTAGCAGGAAAAATGTAGTACAAACAGGCTGGGAAGCCAGGTTTGTGGTTACACAGGGACTGTAAACCCTTGAACTAGCCAAACTGAATAGCTTTCAGTCACACTACAATGTGATTACAGGTTATTCAGCACTAATCTCTTGTTAATGAAAGTAGAATTCAGATGCAGGCTTATCAGATGCTCTCTGTTTATACTTTGTACTCCCAAGGCTTTTGGAGAAGGCATTATGTACCTCAAAATCTCAGGAATAAGCAATCCAAAGCAGAAGAAATAAAAATAGATGCTGTTACCAGGAAATTTAAAAAGAAGGCTTTGAATAAAGGAGAATCTTTCTCTAATCACCTTGAACTTCAATCTCATTTCCGAGTGGATTAGTGTGATATTAATATGACTACCAGGACAGTAATTATGGAAATTCAGGGCACTGTCTCCAGCAACTCAGTGTGGTTGTAACTTTCTGAAGGTAGAGTGATACTATCTCCTGTAAGAAGTAAAAATCTCTACCAAAACAGTATGCCTACAGGACAGACTTTAATGTCACAAAAATGGAGTTTTTCCTCTTAAAACAATATGCCCACAGAATTTTGACACATACTTGTGTCACCATCACATAAAATCCATAGAGTAAGCTATTATTTGCCTCTCCCTCCCACCCCATGCAAAGGCTTTAACCATAGTAAGATTAAGCTACAGTTTCTGCTTTGCAAGTTCAGAGTCACTTACCTGGAAGATCTTGCTCGTGCAGGACTAGAACAAGTGCCAGTGCCCAAAGGAGCAGCATGGTTTCAGCTGTCTGGGCTCTGCTGTGGTTGTGCTGGAGAGCCCCGCAGCCGCTCTCCCTCCCCAGCTTCCTATCGACTCCTCGTCCAGCCCTTCGTGCTGAGGTTTAGCCAGAGTTAGGCGGAAATATGCCCAGGCTGAGCCAAGATTCTTAAGCTGTTCTCTTCTGCTTCCCTCCTTTTAAAAAACACCCTTCCAGCTCCATGCACAGCCCAGCTATCCAGGCAAGCTGGAAGTGGCCCAGGCTCCCCAAAGTTATTTTTTTTACCCTTGTATTTATTTACACAGACTATAATGGAATGCGATGGAAAGCTTTGGGTCCTGTAAATACAGCAAGTGGGGCAAGGAAAGGAAGGGGTGCTGGATATTTCTTTCCCTGTAGAATTTCATCTGGGGCAGGCAAAGCAGAAATATTGGAAAACACACTATCTTTAGATCTTGTGAACTTACATAGCTTTTACCATCTATATGCTCTTTCTAAAGAGCACAGAAACATATTTTTTGGGCAGTACAATGGGTGGCAGTGGCGTTGGAGGTGGCAACTGTCTGTAGTGCTTTATGTTTGGACAGTATCATAGGATCTCCTGAAGAGCCATCTGAGCTCTTCTCAGTTTGGCTTCTTGGGTTTTTAAAATTTGTTGGGCTTGATGATATCACATGCAAAGTAGCACTACTCACGGTAGCCTGGCAACGTGTGTGATTTTTAGCAGAATCTTGGTTGAACATTGTTTGTCTTGCAGGTTCCTGGGTGTTGACTGGATAAGCATCAGTCTTTATCCCTCTAGGCTGATGTTCAAATACTTAAGGTATCTCCTTTTTGGTGTTGTTTCTCATATTCACTTGAGTTAACTTTTTTCAAGCCATTTCAAGAAAAAAGTGAGAGGCCACTAAGGTGTCCTACTTAATCCTAAAGGCCATTGTCCAGGATGGACAGTGTTTTAAGCATTGAAAATAAACCCCTGCAAATTAGAACAGATTTCCTTGGTCTTTACCACCTCCCTAGCAGTTAAAAAATCAAGTTATTTGGATATCCAAAAATGATTCTGTAGAGATGTTATCTTAAAGTATAGTCATTCTCAGTGACTTCCTTAACAAGTTAGGTTGTAAGCTCAGTTGCAAGGCAAAATAGCTTCAAGTAACAGATTCTGTGACTGGAATTTAGCTGGTAATCTTGATGAGGAACAGAACAACCTCAGTGTTTTTTAAGCCCTCAGGGTTGGTTTGAATAAGTTAACATTTTTATGAAAATTAAATGAGCTATGAAAATTGAAGTGGCAGTGTTTTTCTGGATGTTTGGGCTTAAATCACTATGTAGCATACTGCAATTTTTATGAATTCTTGTTTTGAGAATAAATTTGATTATACCTGCTGAAAACTTTGATAAATCTTAATTTTGTTATAAACAGGTCTTGAGAGGGGAACTGCAAAAAGTAACGGTGAGGCTACCCTCAGTTTTACCCTGTGTTTGAATATGAGATGCTGGTGTGGTAGGCTGTGATTTTTGAAGTGAGACATTATCTGTGTGTTGTCTGTGCTTTGAAGAGAGGGGACTGGGGAGCAGAAGAAGAATATTTATGAATAGTTGGCTGCTGTTTTCTGAATGTGTTTGTCCTTTGTCCTGTTTTAAGTAGAATCACCCAATGCATTCTCTGTATTGCAAAGGGAGCCTGTTCATTGACGATTTCTGCAAGCTCTCTCTGCCACCCTCTGTGCCACACACTAAAAAGCAATGAACGTTCATTGAAACAGTTTTCCCTTCAACGCACTGTAAAAAATATGGCAATTCCCATTCCAGACCACCTTTGCTGAGGCGACTCCCCCCCTTTACAGCACAATTCCTTGGGGCTCCTCCTGAATTGCTCTCAGGGTCCTGGAACAGTTCAGTCCCTCTAAGGCACTTGCTGCATATTTTTGCATACTGTGTTATGTTTGACTATAGTGAGGTGTTGGTCTGATAGCCATGGAGAACTAAACAAAATAGTGTGAGTTTTCTCTAGTATTATCCTCCAGGGGTTATTTCTGTAATCAGAGAGAAGTTTTTCCACTGCAGGGAAATGCAGCCAGAAGGAATATTTCTGCCAAGTGGGATTCTGCTCTTCAGAAGGACTACCTGTCCTGAGATTTTTGGTCATCTGGGTTAATTACCTCAGATTACATTTGTTATTTATAAATACTCAGAAGGAAGCTACAGGGTAAGACAACTTAACTAGCAACCAAAGTCCAAATAATCTGGGGGTGTGACAATACCCACTAAATTGTAAAGTAGATTTTTTTGAAGGCAGATCTGAGAGCAGAAGAAAGAATATGATGCAAACATATTTGTGTTCTGAAAAGTTAGTCAGTAACTGATTACCATTAGAGAAAGCATTCTTTAGAACATTGATCTTGGAAATGGCCATATATGAGAACACAATGAGATCATATGACTGTAGGTTTGCACAAAATCCAGCTGTTGAGATGTTCTCAAGATACTGGCAGCCAAAAAAAGCATACCAGTGAACAGGGATGTAAATTTATGCCAGCAGGCAGTTTGGTGAAAGGGAGAGCAAACATAAGGATTAAGTCTATTTTGGGAGGTGCTTTTTTTGTTTGTTTTTGGTACAGTTTCTCTGTATCTCTTTCTTGGACTAGTTAAATGCTTGGCAAAAGCAACAAATAACTGCACAGTGATCCCACAGAGTATGCAGAGAGAAGGAACAGACTAAATAAAGGGTATGTGTCAGCAGAGGACATATGTGCCATGTGAAAAAATCACATCATTATTGGGCATGAAATCCTGCAGCATCGGCTGGCAAAGGATATAGATGAGCAAACACTTGGGGAAAATAGGACTTCATGTGAGACACAGAGAAAATGGAGATTACTTCAGGAGACAAAAATATGGTACACAACCAATCTTTGTAGGGAGAGGAAAGTGCCTTACCCTGAAGAGAAGGAAACAAAAGAGTATAATCTCCACCCTGGGTTTAACACTGGTGGATTATGAAATCAGTTTTGTGTGGTCTGCCTACCTGCCCCTGAGAGAAGATTTGTCTCCATTAGAGACTGTGGAGTACTTTAAGCTCTCATCACAGGCTTAACTTTTGTCAGCTGCTCATGACCAGAAGTTCTTGCTACTTGGAGGCTGTTGAATACCTAATATAAAATTGAGACTTGTTTCATGATCCATTTGGAAGAGGTCGATTGTTTTCACTCTCTAAATTCATTCACTTTCTGACTGCTGGGTTGGAACAGTTGTTGAACAGATGCAGAAGCAGAATTTTATTACCTGGAGAGGCTGATTTATGCAGAGCAGGTATGCAGCTTTTGGGCTGCTTCTCAGAGAAGCAGAAGTTTGCTCTGCAACAGTACTTCTGTTTGGTGAACAGGTGAAGGGCCTCTTGCAGTGGTGATTTCATTCGAATGAAGTTGACACTGCCATTTAAAGCTTTGGATAGTAGTGATTCTTAGTAGCACATCCCTGTCAGTCTCCACGGAGCCTCCATGTCCCTGTTGTTCATGGAGCAGCCTCTGTTGGAATTACAGGTCTTATGGCTGCAGCCTTCAATGAGTGAATGCCCTCATGCTCTGTGCCAATGCTAGCCCCTCTCTGGTCTGTTGTATATCAGCTTGTACTCATATTTATTTGAGTTTGCCCAGGACATCAAAAAGTGTCTTGTTCTTCTGCTATTGTCATAAAGGCATAATCTTCAATGCAGTTAAGATGCCCATATCACATGGTTCATAGCGTGAAGCACTGTGAAGATCAGCTCTGTGTCTGCCCTCCCTGGAGAAGTTAACAAGCATGTGTGTCATGGAGCAGACAACTCTGATCCGGCCTTCTCCAAAACAATACATTCTGTGCTACGCCTAAAGCCAGCAGTGAGTCAGCTACAGGAATTGACTCTCTGGTGTCATCTTGGTGCCAGCACACTAGGCTGGATTCTGTTTGCTAGCATTAGGTAAGCATCCCATGGCTTCAGGCTGTTTTCAGGCTGTGGCTTCAGTTTCCTGAGCAATGATCTGCAAGGAAACTGAATCAGAAAGCTGAAGGAAAAGGTGGGTCACATGGAATAGTAGTGAATTATGTTGTTTGTTTTGTATTTTTAACTAGTTTTTCTGTCCTTTCGTTTGACAGATTTCAGGCATTTTATGAAGCCTGGCCATGCCTATGAAATATGGTATGCAGTGTGCCCACCCATTTTAGTGAAACGAATCTTTGTCCTTAGAAAGCTGGATTAACTAAATGACCAGCTAAATCTGTGATTCAGGAACAGACTCTCGACTCCCAGACTTGTATTGCACACATGGTGATCTGATATTTGCTATATTTTCTATTGCAGAAGGTTTTGGCCCTTTGCTGTTGTAACTTTACATCCACCCATTTGTGTCACATAAAAATGGGAAATAGATCTGTGAGTCTATGGTGGATAATACTCATGGGGGAAGTACTTATTCCCAAATTAGAATTACTCAGCTAGTGTCTTTAGCAGATCGGTATTGCAAACCGCACCAATTAAATGAGATAATTACTTGAAACTGGAGCCACAATTTCATTCCATGAAGGAGCTGCTAATATCTGAGAAGCTGCTCATGTGTTGAATAGCACCTTGCTGAACACGAGTCATGACAAACAGCAGTATAGCAAAGGTCTGTTACTTAACAGCTGTGTACCTTTCTCCATTAGGGAGTGCATCAGGCACGTATGTGAAGCCTTTGAATACAGGGGATATTTGCCATGTGAGTGGAGATACCTAACAAAACAGAGAAACAGCTGGAAATAAATCCCATTTTTGTTTGCTGCTCAGCCTGATCTCCTTTCCTCTTAATTACCACAAGGTCATGGAGACTTGCTAGGGGAAGAATGACTTGCCAGAGAAAGAAGCCAAGCTAATCACTCCACTGCCATTCCTCTGAAAATTTACAGTGTGTGTATAATTTTAAAGCCAAAGTAGTAAAAATCCCTGGTTAAAATTCCTTTTAAAATACGTGTGTGAGTGAATATACAATACCGTAGCAGGATGATAGTAGTTCCTTTGTTATTACAGAACACTTACATCTTTAGCTACAATTCTTCTTGAAACATGCTTTCAATACATGTTTCCAGGCAGCAAGTGAACAAGAATGTGTATGAATTTTTTTCACCCTGCTGCTTTTGTAGTTAATCACATGATGGATCCTGTCCAACAAGATTCCCCAAGAGTACAGCTAGTTATTACTGTATGGTACTGGCTTCTCACCTCTTTAATTCCAGCTGCAAAACTGCATTAAAAGACAATTTAAATACTTCATTATGCCACTGCTTAATAGGAGAATTTGTGGTAGTTGCCATAGGGAAATAGTATAACCATAAGAAGGAAGAGGAGTGCCTATGAAAAAGTTTCTATTAAAAGTCGATCCAAGGCATGAAAAACCTTGTGAGCATATGAACAAATGAACAGATGAGCACACTCCACAAACTCTGGAGGCAGGACATTAATTGTTAGAAAACAGATGTGAACTCGACTATTGTCCTCCACTTCTTTTTAAACATCTTTTTCTAATGAGTTCGTTAAAGTGCAATTGGTTCCGTATGTGTTTAAGAGGGAGGCTGATGGTGGCTACACTTGCTGTTAGTTTGCTGTAGCTGCAAGCATAGTTTAGTTAGGGTTAAGGATGAAAGAATTAGGAGAGAGAATTATCACCTGAAGCAGTATCCATGCGGGAAATCAAGATAGCATGGATGCTGTTTCCAATGTCAGATTTTAGGATGTTCTTCCTTGCCTTAAGAGATCATTTGGCTCAAAGTAAGTTAAAAGATCTGTTACAATATTCTGTCCAGATGCTTTTTTTAGGTTATCTATCCCAACTGTTCTTTAATTCAGACCCACTGCTAGAACTCTTTGTAAGAATAACAGAAATACTTTGTCTTAATGCAGATATTAATTTATGTGATTCTGTATTTTTATTTCTGTAAGTGCTATCTGTTTTTATCTTCTTGCATACTACTTTTTGCCATCTACACAATAATGAAGGGATGACTTTGACAGTGATGACTAATGTCTCTTCTCATTAACACTGAGAAAAGAGGAAATAGAAGATTAGAGAAAAAAACGTCGAAGGGAAATGGAGGGCTAATTGCATGTGTTCGAGGAATAAGAAGCATCAGAGGTGAGGACAGGAGCCAATTGAATCAGGATGCTATAAATAATTCTGAAGTGATCTCTTTATCATTAAGAAAGTGAATTAGGAGAAGCTGATGGGGCAAAAGCCTATAGTTTGAATTTAGAAAATATTATAGCAGTCCAGGGTGCACAAAGTGTTGTGCTGGGAGCACTGGGAGGGACTTGATTGCACAGCTTTGATGGAACTGTTGGAAGGAGAGCGTGGGAGCAGGCGGAGGCAAGAAGAGATCGGGGGAACAGCCCAAGAGAGGGACACGGGAAGGGGTGTGGGGAGTGGGCTGGCAAATACGTGTGAATGGCCCCTGGTAGCAGGGGAGATGCCTCACAGGTGGCACCGAGGTGACCTATTTCTGGCCACCAGGTTACCCAAGGGATCGCTTCGTCTGCTGCCGCACCTTCGGCTAGGGCGGCTTCTTGGCTTTCTTCCTCCCGCAATACCGCTGGGAACATCCCAGGTGAGCTGACCCCCAGCGCAGCCTGAATCAGAGCCGAGGGTTCAGCGTTTTAATTAGACACTGCGGGAGGGGAGGGAAGAGGATTTGGATCATCAAGAGTCTCGGACAGAGAACGGCCCCTGACTGTTCCGTACTTGACCTTGGGCGTGCTTAGGCTGGCAGGGAAGCAGAGTTCAGTCTGTGCCAGTGCTGGGGGGGCTGCTGTGGGGCACCCTGGCAAGGCATTGGTTTGCGTTCAGCAGAAACCACCACCTGTTCTTCACTGCTGCTGGCTGTCTAAGCAGGCCACGTCAAACATCGTTGAAGGCTTTTTAAGCTTCTGAAAGCATTGTGTAGTAGTCTATCGGCTGTGGCAAATCAGAAACCCTTTGGGAGTTAAGTCTGTTAAAAAACCCAAAACTAATTGTGTTTCAGCTCATGTTCACTTGCCATATGAATGCCTGGTGATCTCCATTTGTGAGAATAAATTATTGCAGTAGTACTTTGAAATTACATGGTGCCACTCTGATGTACTAATGTGTCTGGAAAAGCAGAAGTGAAGCTGCTGATCACAGTTGCTGTTCTCTGCACAGACAATCAAATGTGGATTTTCAGGGATTCCCTGCGTGGGCTTCAGCCAGTGTGCTTTCACTCTGTGTGAATACAACTGCATGACCAGTGCTTTGGACCCAGATGGACAAAAACCCCAGAGTCAGGGATAACATAAGGATCTCATGTTATTCAAAAATAACTGGATACAGTCTTTGTTCATTGATATAATCTTGTGATGTGGCTTAGAATAGACTACTGGGTACTTTCATGCATGTGCAATGCTGATCTGCTGCCTTTGCATGCATTAGAAATGTTATCTTAGCACTTGTAACTGAGATAAGCAGGATGTCACAGTTAAATATCCCAAATAGCAACACAAAATGTTTTGCTGGTTTTTATCAGTTATTTAGTCCCAGTAGAAGAGAATGTACATTTTTTTTTTGTAACAGCAAGGCAGAAGCTTTGTGCTGGAGTTCCCAGTTTTTCCTCACCTGATGCTATTGGTTCAGCATCTTAGTATTAGACCTCTTATGGATATAGATACTATTATGTTGAGATAGCTTTTGGACTCTAATATAACCTTTTGCTCTTTGCCTTGAGAAATATCTCATCCTTTCTGCAAAATGTGTACATTAAACAGATACAGTCTGTCCCATAACTTTAGACAAAGCACATCCAGGCTTCCTTGTTGCCTCTTTCTCCAGCAAATATGTTCTTTGAGTTGATACCTGCCCTTTCTTTCAGGCTCTGTGAAATACAGCTTGAGGAAGCTAAATCTGCTTCCACTGATTTCAATCTACCTCATCAGCCTTTTCTGAACTCCCTAAAGATAACAAATGGGAAAGTGACTTTTACTGCCATGGGTCAGCTGCTATCTGACAAATATAAACACTGGGGGCTGAAACTCTGGTCTGCTCTATGAATATTGATTTATGAAGAATCTGAGATGGGAGTTAAAATAGTATCTTTAATTAGAAGGATATGTGAAGCTTTTTGGTGCCTTTTTTTTTTTTTAAGTTGGCAATTCTTTATGAGTTGTCTGTATTTCTTTATCCATACTGATTATCATAGTGGTTTACCACCACATTTGCATCAATATGTTGCATAATCCTTAATTATAATTTTGGTTTTCTGAGTTGCTATTCTCTGAGAAACTTTTATTGTTTTTCTTGGCTTAACTGCAGGCTGTCTCCACCCTCTTTCCTTCTGCAAGTGATCAAATTCTGTAAAGAATTCTCTGCTTTGGATTGACTATCACTTCCCACCCATGCTGTTCTCACTGAGGTTGGAAATGTTATTAATTTTATTTAGTGTAGGGAAAAGCTCGGCTAACCCTTCAAAACAATCTTTCAAGTCCTGTAATTCAATAAAGCTTATTTACAATGGTCATAGCTATTTTTCTCAATGCTGTCCAAACCGAGTTCTCTCTGGTTACAAGAGAATGAAGCATTGTTTTCCATTCTGACAGCAAAATGGTTCTATTTTATTTTTCATTTCAGGAAAAGTGCAGCATAACCTAGTTTAAAAGGTTTTCTAGAAAGAGAAGCAGCTGTTACTCTTCACATTATGCTATTTTTAATGGGTTTTGCACCAGGGACTGAGGGAGGAAGGCTGGCAGTTGTATACGGCCTGATGAGTGTAAAACCGCTATTCTGAGACTTGGATTTTCCAGTTCTTTCCAGTCCTGATCATTGTTTTTTCTTGCACACCAGCACATGAGCACTGAGTTTCAGTTCTGTCCATTGATTAAAGCATGTGGTTTATTTCTTTTGTTGGACTCAAAATTATCTCAGTATGAGATAACATTTTATTATGATGTGGATAAAAGCACTTGCCAATAGCTGCCATTTCAGATGTACACAGTGCCTCTGACTGAGTCTGGTTTTACTGAGGTCTCAGCCTAAAGCTGTGCAGATATGAACGATGATTTCCTTTCACAAACACATGGTGGGAGTGGTGGCAGGATGGAAGTTGTAAATGAAACCTTTGGAGAGCTATACAGCACTGAGGCATTGGCTTCCTTCCCTTCGAACCCACCAAAGAGCAGCTGGGAAGAAAGTAAGAAACTCTAGATTTGAAAAGAAATGTCATCTGGGGTGACCTGTAACTTAGTGTTGTCCTTGACAGTTTCATGGCAGTTGTGTTAGATATCACTTGACAATACCAGCAATGCAATTATGTCTTACTTACCCCTTCCTCCCACCCATATAAAAGAAAAAGCTGAAAGCTAGTTTTTCCTTCCTATGGTAATTGTGGTGTTTTTCAAAGCACTGTGGACAGGTTTGGCAGTGGCAAGGGCTTTGAATGAATGTTTGATATGGGCTGAAATCTGCAGCAGAATTTCTGAAGATCCTTTTTCCTTAATGGGCTGCTGGTGTGGGAGTGCTTTACAGGGATAACAATTCAGTGCTTAATGTGCTTCTGTCCTGCAACAGCTTGGTGAATTTTTTTCCAACTTCTTGACCAAATGGTCCCAGAAATCCTTTTACTCTTGCAGCATGCTCTGGAAGTGTCAATTGCATTTTTTGTGAGGAACTGAATTCATGCACTTCGGTCTGGACTCCCAGACACCTGAAAGACAGAAATTGCCATTTTCCCTGCTTTAAAATTCCATTATTCCATTTCCTGCCCACCATTGCAGTTCAGATGTGTTGTGAACAGAGCAGTAACTCCACGTGCCTTCTCTCTGTGCTTCGAGGCACCAGTGAAGTTGGCCTGAATGTAACTTGGCTGCAGGGCTGCAAGTGCTGGCAGCAGCTGAATGCATTTTGTCTCATCAGTCCTGGCAGCAGCGTGCTGCTGGGCTGTGGCCACCTGTAGCATGTGTCACCACCACAGGCTGCACGTCCACCACCCAGAAAGGGAAGAATAAAAGGGGTTTGTGTGTGAGAAATGGTAAAAATGGTGAATCTGGAGCATCATCGGTACTGACGAAGTCAGGAAGACATGGGCCTGTCTGCCATGCCAGTGTAGGGCAGGCTTCACCAGCGCAGCTCAGACTTTCCTAGAGATCACAGAAGACTATTTGTTAGTTTTCTCTGACTCTCCCAAATAAATCAGATTACAGTATTTCTCACAATATCCCATGGGGAGAGTTAGGTCACAGCTTGGGTTCCATTTTATGACATGTCTGTTCTCTGTCTTGAAGATTAAGATTTTGTATGCTCTCAGCAGAAAGCAGAGGGTGCTGAGGGACCACTCATACCTGGAAATGGACACCTGGTCCATCTCCAGGCAGCCTGGAGACTGCAGTCCATCAGGAATATATTCTATAGGAGGGATACCACAAAAGGACCCCTGCCCCATCCCCACTGCACAGCCATTTTACATCTGGAACTGTGACTCTGCCTTTGCTAGTGTTCTCTCAGGGCAAAGAAAGACAGATTTAGATGGAGTTTATATATATACGTATACACTCATATATATTTATATAAAGGTATATAAAACCTATATACATATAAATAGACAACAGATATCTATCTATATATATCTATAAATATAGATATCTGTTGCTACAGTCTTTCCCCTATATGGCCTTTGCTTTTCCTTATGATCTAGATACCTGTATTTTTCTGCTACAGGGACTTGTGCCAAGAGAAGACCTGAACAACCTGAGCTGTCTCCTCTGTGCCTCAGTCATGAGGACCTGTGTCCCTTGGTGCTGCCTTAAAGGATCCCTGCAGTGACCCAACCACCCCAAACCTGGCATCCCTTCCCTGCTCCTCTGCCTGCCAGAGCCCTGCTGCTCAGTCATGGGCCCTGCAGCAGGTCGGGATCGAGCTCCACAGCTAAGCAGTAAGTAACTAAAGCTTCCAGTGTCCTGCTAACAGAGCGTCACCCAAGCATAATCCAGGCCCTGACTCAAATTGACAAGGACAGGTTGAGCTTTGAAATAATCTCTTTAAATAGCAGCAGCCATCTCTTTCAAAGGCACTTCTCCCCCCCAGCCAGTTCTGAGAGCTGCTTACAGCACGTCGCCTGCTATTTCCCACCCAGGCAGTGCAGGGCTGACACTTCTCACAGACAAGTGCCCCCTGCAAGCAGTGTCCCAGCTTTGCTTTGCACCAGGAATTACAATGAATTTTGCAGCACAGTTTATCTACTTCAGGGTGTTAAGAAACAGAAGTCCCAGGGACCGCTACAGGGAAGATGAAGACTACGATCCTTTCTGGCAAAGGTTGGAGAATATTGCTGTCTGACTTAGAGCTAGAGCGCTCCTTTATCCCCCTCAGGGGTCATGGTCAGCCCTCGAGGCCCACCCAGGGCCAGGCCCACGGACATGACAACCCCTGGACCCCTCCTGCCTCCTTATGGTGTCGTAGTTGGAGTTTTGCTTCACCTCGTTGTTTATTTAGTCGCTGTGGTGTATAGGTAATGCTTTCTTTTTCCTTTCCTTACTTTCTCTAAAAAATCAAACCAAACAAAAAAACCCTGGAAATTGTTTGTAATTTTCTATAATCTCCCAAGGTTCTGTGGGTATGAGTTGCTCTTGGAGTTATCCACTAGAAGAAGTGGAGACTTGAATATTTTGAACCCATGGAGTTCAGCTTTTTTATTTCTGCATGAGTACAGTATCAGAAATAACCTTAGACAGGCCAATGGACTGCTAAAAGTTTATCTTGGGATAGCCCGTGTCAGATCCTGTTGTTACAGTTCTGTGGTTGTCTTTGTTATGGTGCTTATGGTGATCTTAAATTCCTGTTGGAAACAGTCTTGGATTGTGCAGATGGAATTTAAGAGTCATCTAGTACCCTTGTGTAGCATGAGCTGAGGCTGTGCACACACATGGCATGGTGTTGTGCAACCTCATTCTTAACCTTTTCCATAGTTTTTCTCTCCCTCAGTTTTCTTATCTTAACACCACTAGTGAAATCACACTCTGGTTTTGCCAGATGTGGTACAAACCAGGGAAAATTCTCATTTCTTATATCTCCTTGTCATAGGTGTTGTTAACATTTAAAACAAATTGCTTCAGTGGGCCTGATGCTGTCAGTAAAGAGGAAGAAAAGGTCCCAGCTCTGCACTGGGAAAAGGGCTTGCCCAGAGTCACCCGTGATGTGACCTGTTCTGCAGTGCACTGTGAATCTCCTTTCAGCACAGGACTACCCTTTTCTCTAGTTTGAGTTATGCTATTTGTTCCTAATTACAAGTGAATTATGGAAATTTGTTAGTCACCAGAAACCTCTAGACTCAGAATACATTCAACTTAGGGAAAAGTTTAATTGCTTGAAGAGTTTTAGCTGCCAAACTGTGTGCAGTGTTGGATAGTGGTTATTTGACATTCACAGCTGTGAATGTCTTGTAAGAACTTTTGAGAGGGATGGGTCTGTTTGAGGGACAGCTGGTTACCTCTGCTTCAATGCTTCCGTGATGGGTGGCCTTATGAATTCTTCTTGCTTTCAGATTGCTTTTTCCAGTGTTATCTATTTAGCAGCTGACACCCAGTTGCCATTGCCAGCAGTAAGCAATGACAGGGACACAGTGTGTACAGAAGAATGGCAATAGATTATGACCACAGATAAAGGCAGATATGGTGCTAAGCTCAGGCTCTGGTAAATCTGACTTACTAAAAGCAAGGAGAGATTTTATCAGAAGTAATAATACAGCTTGGTTTTTCCCTGCATGAGCCTGAGCTTTCCTTGTGTGTATTGCTGGTGCTGCATCACATGGGTTTGTCAGACTTGTATGAGGTGAATGGAGTTATAAAGGCCTGCCCAGTCTCAAGGCTTGGTTTTTGTGTGCCTGTCTGTGCTGGATAGTCACAGTGCTTACACTTCTGTCATACAGGCTGGTTAGTAAGCCCTGATCTCTGTCTTTAAGACACTCTGATAAATAGCCCTGCGGAAGTCTTAGGCAAGTCACTGGATCTGTCTGTGTCCCAGTTTCTATCAATAAAGTTGAGCCAATATTTGCTGAACTTGTCTTTCTGTTTAGGGGAAGGTGTTGGTGATTCCTATATGATTTAGGAACAATCACTTTGCATAGGGTTTAGCTATATAAAAGTCAGAAAAGCGTTTTATATTTCCATCCTGTATGTGCCACCTGTTGGAGTGGTACAGTCTCAAATGGGTGTTTCTAAGTACTCGTATTACACAAAATACTGATAATTCAAGGCAGTCATATCTGACTGCAGTATTATCTTTGATCTGTTTTAAATGTATTGTCAAAGAGAGATCCAGCATATTCCTTCCCTGCGCCTGCAGGAGTTTACTTGTCACCCTGTAGTGGTGTGCAGGGCACTCAGACACTATACAGTGCACAACCTGGGATTCCTGGCAGTGAAAATGACATCTGTTATGATGCTTCTTGTCAATTTTATCTCAGCAAGCGCCTGTTTTTCTACCATTTGTCGTTCATCAAGTCCCACTTGCACAAGTTGCTGAGATGCTTTAAAGAATTGCTGCTTCTGCAGTATTTGGATGAATTTGGGGATGGGTAAAAAGGTAGAAGAGGAGTAGAGATGGAACAGGAATGTTTAGGAGCTATTGGGAAAGGGGATTGCAACAGACGAGGAAAGTATCAGAGGGGTCTGGGAGACTCAGGCATCAAGAAGAGTCAGAGGAGACAGCGCTGGGACATGGAATTAAAAGGATTAATGGAGCTGGAGAGGTTCTGGGTAGAAGGGATTTGGATGAGGGAAAGGGCCCTCTCTGTCATATCCTGGGATTGCCTCTTTCTCCCTCCTGTAAGAGGAGATCCCAGCCGCAATCACATTGCAGTCATAAGCTGAGCAGATTGCTACCTGCAGCAGACTGCTGCCCCTGCCTTGCCCCCTGTACATGACCCATCTCTGCTCAACACTTGGAGGAAAGACGCAAAAATGGCTTTAAAGGGGTCTCCTTTTGCTTTAATAAGTATTCTGAACTTGCAGGCATTAGATCTGGGCCCTGAAAACAAATGACAAATATGTCTAAAACTGTATCTTACCAATGTCTGTTGGTCAGAGTGCTCCAGGAAGGTCTTCAGGGAGCCTGAAGATGACGGCAGCATATAGGTATGAGCTTAAGAAACCCCTACACCCCGAACATTAAAAAAGGATGAAATTAAAAATCTACATGTAGAGAACATGTGCATACAAGTTTGAAGTGATATTCAAGCTTAACATTTTGTGACTGCTCAGCCCAAGTTGGGCATTGGAGTTGGGACTTCTTGTCACGGCACAGGCCTATAACTACACTTCAGTATTCTACAGAACTTGTACCACACTGTTGTTGTCCACAAAAATCCAATTCCTTGCCCAGTGTGCAACAAGCCAGTAATTATATACTGAGAGAGACATTCATTATACATGAGGGTTGCACAAGCCTGGGTGCTCTGTGTATTCCACAAATCAAGCACACCAACTATCAATGCTTTTTATTATCTATACATTTTAACAAACAAAGGAATTAGCTTTCATTTGCTACAAGTTCTCTTATTAATTAGTCTTCTATCTTCTGCTGGATAATGATTCTCTTGTTTCTCGTGCTAATTAGTCCTCACGCTCAGTCTTTCTCTTCTTCTGGGTCAGTGGTTTCTTGGTTTGGTGGTTGTGTTCTGCCCCTGCCAGAATCTCCTTTTACCCAGTCAGAGCTGATTTCAGCACAGCTGCTGGGTTGGTTTTGTTAGTTTCTTCTTTACCTAGGGAATTCTGCCACATATTCTTGGGGCCTGTAAATTTTGCATTTTTTGTGTCCACTATCGGTGGTACATCCTTCTCCACAAGCTTTGTTGACCTCCTCTGAGCTCTGAGATCATTGAAGCATGTCAAGCCCTAAACCTTACCGAGACAATTCTACCAACAAGTAATTTGCTTTTCTAGCACATGGACATCACTTAGAGCTTGTTAGCTGCTATCTGTTTCACAGATTAAATCTCCCTTCTTGTTGATTAGGCTTAAAAGTATACAAAGATGAAACATCAAACAACATCCTTTCTTAAGAAAACTTCTACATTTCCACATTTTGCAGTTCAGTCCCTCTTGATAGTGAGTGTGTATCACTGAATGCAGATGACAAAAGCTGCTGTAGAAACGACAATGAAAGGCTGAGTTTTCAATCTTATATTAAAATTAGTTTCCTTTTGTGACAGTTGAATTTCCATCTGTGAAGCAGTGCAGGGGAAGGTATGTCCATAATTCCAACTCTATGTCTGCCTTAAAACATGGTGTTGTGACTCATTTTGAAAGCGTAAAATCTGCCAAATGCACCAGCTGCTGACATTGGGTACATCTGCAATCAAAATGGCAACACTGGCTCAGGCCAGAGAGTCCTCCTCTGAGTCCTCTCTCTAGTGGTGGCCAGTAATGGAGCTGGGAAGAAAATCAAAGCCACCTAAGACTCTTTATCTCATGTGCTTTCATGGAGTTTGCCAAGTGCTCAGGGGCTTCCTGAATCACATATTAATTCTTGAATCATGTGTGTTTTGGTCACTACTTCCATTTAGTTGTGCAATTTTTTAGGAGCCCATTTAAATTGTTGTTCTTCATAGAGTCCTCTGGCAATGAATTCTGCAAGTTAATTATTTTCTCTAAGAAGGGAAATTTTAAATTTTCTGCCTAATACTTTCATATGATCTCACCTTAACATTTATACTAAGGAGAGTGGTGATGAATCTTTCACAATTTGCTATTCCCTGGACATCTGTGATTGTGCAGATTTTATCCCTTCAGTTTTAGAAGCTGAGGAGATCCAGTGCATCCGCATAATCTGTTTAGTCTCTTTCGTGGGTCCTGAGGGAGGCCATCTGCACGTGCTTCACCTGATGGGGGCATCTAACTGTCGATCATTGCAGGGTAACTGCTTGGACACTTCTTTCTCTGTCTAACGAAGGCAACAGTTGTGGTCTTTAGGTATAGTATGCATTACTGCTTTTTATCTTCCCAAAATTATTTTTGCTGGTTTTATTATTTTCTTGGTTTCCTAATATTACTATTTTTGAAAATTTGTTTTCCCTAGTGCTGTTTAACTTGATGAATATTATCAGTACGTTCAAAAAACCAAACTGGAAATAGAAAAATGATTCATTCAAAGCTGTTGCTTTTTATTATTGTAGGAGTACATTTCGGTACACACTGTCTTGGCATTGCCTTTGAGATTTTAAAATATGTAAAGCTATCTACTTAAACAAATTATATTTTTTCCTGTGCCTTAATTGTTTATGGAATGTCTGCATATGGATCTTCTCTTTTTTTTTCCAGTTATGCTGAGCAGCTGTTCTTGAAAAAGTAGGTTTATAAACTGTATTTTCATGTTTGCTTTTACTAATCACTTAAAAAGGTAGAATATTGTAATTTATAAGCATGTAACAAAGCTTGCCAGCTGGGTATTTGTTTTATGTCTGGAAATAAACAGACCTTTTAATGAAAGCTTTTGACAAACTCCAAAAAAGGAAAAGCTGCATTTGAAAGGAACAGTGTTTTATGATGCTGGGGTTTGTATTTGTATTGGCTCAGATCTTCTGGTGGACATGATTGCTGGAGTAGGGGCTATATTTTGTTACTGTGCTTGAGAAGTCACGTGCTGTGTTTCTGTGAGTACTTGCATGCTTTGCTGCCTGCTTTGGCTGATCCTATAAAAGAAATCCATATAGATCTCTGCCAAGCATGTGGTATGCTTTTGAGGCAAGAAATACTTTTGACCCAACAGGGTCATTAGTTGCCCATTTGTGGTATGTGATCAAACCTCAGCCCACTGTTTACCTTGGGAGTTGAAAAGCTCTAGGAGGGTCTGTGGCACATCCAGGTGGGCTTAATCTGGGAAAATGTCATTCTCTAATGTAAATGAAACATGTGGGTGTAGGAGGAGAATCAAAGTCATTCTGAAATAAATACATACAAAACATATATATACAATAGAATGATGATATCCCCTTGATAAAGAGGCTGCTGACCTTTCAGATGCAAATGTATGATAGTTTTCATATTAAATATTGAGATGGTAATATTTCAGATGTGCTTTAAACCTACCTCAAGCTTGAAAAGCCTATACATATTTTACAGCTGTTTGACTTCTGTTCCTCTTTTCCAATGGTCTCAAGGTGTTGTCTCTATCAGGGTCCTGAGCAGATACTCACTGCACATGAGAGTGGTGCTGGAGAGCAAGGACTGAGAATCTGATTTACTTCCCTCCTTTTTTTTCTGCCAAAAAAGGCAAACCTAAGACTAGGGCAAAAAAATCAGTATACCATTTTGGTCTTTCTGTTTGCAGATACAAATATTTGATGGCACTAGTGTGGTGAGGCATGACCATGCACTTGTATTTTCTCACAGAATCCTGCTTCATCAATAAACTTCTTGTGGTCATCTTTAGCTGGGTTATTTAATGGACTTTTTGATTGCAACGGATGCAATGAAAAATGAGAATTGTTCTTCCATCTCAAATGCCACTTGGATAAAAAATTTGACCCATAAAATCACAAATTTTTGATCTGCCTATTTTTTTCACCCTACATATACCCCTTTAACCCCTTTCCAATGTAAGTAACATAATTCATTGCTAATGCTTGCTGAACATTTTAGATAGTATGTTCAGAAATAAGATATATTTGTTCTTCCTTTTGGAGTGGTTATGGGAGTCTGTGATATGGAAAATATGTTTTTGGAAGGGAGAGGCATGGAGTGAACTCCAGCAGTGCTGTGGCCTCTTGGATGCTGCTGGGGCTGTGCTGTGACAAGTTCACAGGGAGGCTGATCTGGTTCTCAGCTTTGCATGAAGCAGACTGATGTGCACCCGAACTAACACTGGAAGCCTGACATATTTATGAAGTGTTCCAACTGTCTAACCCCAAAGGAGCAGAAATGCAGAAAAGTGTAGAACAGAGCTACTTGATAAGTTATTTGATTTGAAAGCAGAATGCCTGCTGTTGGGTTGTATCAGCTTTAAGATACAGTATTGGGAAAATACTTTAAATCACAAGTTTCAACATAAACAGGTCACAAATGTGTATATACTTTATTTATTTATCTTAGATAATTAGTGTTCTCATTAATTTTGGAGAAAGAAGACCTTGCTACAAAAATTGTCTCCTGTGAAGACAGACAGAATGATTGATGCTACTGGTACATTACTTCATTCTAATAATAAAACATTTTATGTTGCCCTTATTGTTATGTGAATTCCTCAGTGGGAACACTGGAAGTGTAATAGGAACCAGAGCTACTGGCACAGATTATTGATACCATTAAGGAAATGGATGATACTGCCCAAAGTGGGCAATTGCTCAAAAACCAGATGTTTCTAAATATTTTAAAATTCTTTTTGGAAGTTGTTACAAAGCATATTACAGTGCTGATCGCTGCTGTAAAACATATGCCTTAGCTAGTCCTGCTGATGAATAACTGCAAAACTTAGACCCAAATTATTTTAGGAAAAAGGTAAATATTTTTTGTTGGAGATAATGCTGAAATCTCTGACATAATTTAACATGGTTGTTTTTAAAAAACCATTTCTACCAAATAGATTGTGTGTCACATAGAGAAGCTTATACCATCTGTGTAATCATAGCCACAGATCAGGGGTGGTATCAGCTCTTTTCTATATCACTGGTCTTCTGCTTAATGCTCCTTTTCCCCCAAGTTACTCTCCAAGTTCCAAGAATTCCTAGAAGTTGTGCATTTATCTGTTAATAGGACTGCAAAATCGTGCACTACAGTACATTGTTCCTTGTGAACTGAACACTGTGGATCATAGTCAGACAGTTGAAGGTAGGAAAACTGGCAAACTTTTGTAGCAGTGTTGTCTCTCCTAAGGTTCTTGGGGGAGGAGGTTTTTGTGCCACCACATTTCTGTCATGTCTACATATGTATTTACCTATGAAATGTTAACTTTCAGATCAGGAGACCAAATTCTTTAGCTCTGTAGGAGGATATAATTGTTATCCTTTATCAAAGTAATTTCCTTCCCATCATGAGGCAGTTGGTGGCTGTCAAGAGTACACTCTACAAGTATGCAGGGGCAGAGAGCAGACCTCTTGTGTACAATGTAGTGGCATTTGTTACTGCTATTAATAGTTTATGAGACTGGTCTGCAGCAGCTACTTGCCTTTTTTGAAAAAGATAGAACTGGATACAGAAAATAAAATTCCAGTTATTCCAAAAATTTCCTACAGTATCTTTCAGTGCACCTACAGATAGGTAAAATGACAATAGTGACTCAGTCTGCCTGTTTGAGGCTTGCAAAGAGCAGCTGAGATGTGCAGCCTTTTTAAATGCTAAATGTCAAACTTTTAGTCATCCAAGCTTTTCTAACAAGTTTCTTCTACTTGTTTTCAGGGATGACAATAAAATAAAGAAACAAGATTTCCCAGCAATTTGTGATCTTCACTGCTGTAAGGATGTGCCCATAAGAAATGGCCTTATTGGGCAGAAGCCACCCTCTATCAACCCTGAGAGACTGAAGGATTTTGGTGAGGAGGATTACCTCAACGGAGATGTAAAGACCTGGGAAATGAAGATAGTGAGCCGAAATGAGGAGTTACTCAGGGATGCCCTTTCCTGCCTCCCTCAGCCAAGCAGTAGGACCAGCCTGGCAAGCTGTAACCAGCTGATTCGATTTGAAGACATTAGTGCAGCAGCCTTCAAAATCCAGTGTGGTGTTCAGAAAACCCCCTGCATGGTAGGGAATCTTTATGGTTTTGCATTCTCTCAATGTTTCTTTATTTTTTTCCTTATGAAAGTTGATCAGAAGTGAAGGAAGAACATGGGTGAATTGCAGCAGACAGATCTGTGTGAGAAGACTAGTGTTTATATTAGTTGTATTTAACTGTCAATAATAATTTTCTTCTTACCTGTTTATACTAACCTAAATCCTCAAAGATTGCAGTGACCTGTAAACAAAGGATAAACCACTTTAGGCATAGACTTAATGCACTGTGGTATTATGCTCCCAGTGAAAGACTCCTGCTCCAAGGAACCTGAGATGGAGGTGGCAGACTACCAGTGTTTGGGTAAGCACTCTTGTGGGAGGGCCTGGTTTAGAAGCAGCCCTCATATTTGGAGAGTTTGAAGATACAGATTTGCTTTCTCAGTTGGGCCATACAGGAAGGGCTGGATATGTTCTGTAACCAGGTGTTTCTGCTACAGGTGTCTTCAGCAAAATAAGGATTTTAGACACACACAAACGTGCATCTGTCGATCAGTCTAGGTATAGCAACGACTGAGATACCCTGATCAATGTACAAGTGTAGCAGCAGCCTGTGTGTTTCTGGGGTGTTTAAAATGCTGCTGCCTTCCCGGACATTACCTCTTTCAAGGTGCTGCCAGGCACAATGCAGCTGCAACTACCCCCACACAGTCTCGCTGGACAGCTTTGGTAGAGAAGCTGTTGCAAACGAAGAAGTAATCAGGAAGGCTCTCTGTAAGGAATTCCTCAAGGGTTTATTCCAACCACGTGTGCAGATGGGAGAACAAACATGAGGCCTCTTGCATGCGAAGGGGTCCAGGGACACAGAGCGAGCGGCTCTCTGCACAGGGTTATAAAGGTCACCGGACCAACAGAGAGAGGGCAGGGGGGTGGAGAAGGGATGCCAGAACCCGTGGAGGGACTTCATGGGTGTGGTTAAGGACAGCAGTTTCAGATAGCAGGGCTAAGGTATATCAGATAGCAAAGGGGGCGGGGAGACCAAGCCGGATAGGGAAACCCAGGTACATTTCAAGTGGCTGAAGCCAGGAATCCAGGGGGAAGGCCTTTTCAATCTACCTATTTGAGGGGATCCTGGTGGCATAAGCCCACTGACCTCCACATAAGGGAAGTACAGTGTTAAGCTGTACTGTATTACTATGCTTTTTTTACAGTGTATTTCTCCTGTTGGGAGCTCTTCAAGAAGGCTCCTCTGGGCACTCTTTGGCTAATCTCCTCTTTTCTTTTTGGTGGGTGAAAAGAGTGTCTTCGCGAAATTTCAGTTCCCAGCAGCAGCCCCAAGTCACCCTCTCAATGCATTCTTGTGGATTATTTTTCTGGCATGCGCAGGGAAAGGACCTTGCAATCTCAGTCCATGACTGGGGCTAGCAGTCCCTGGAGTGAAGTGACTGGGTCCTTAAGGTGCAGCGGTTGTCCTCATTCCCAGAGGATGCCTGCTGATCCACAGACATCATAACTACTTCCAGCATGGTTTTTTTTAGCCTGCACTCCCAAAATAAGGATAGCTGTGCTTTTTGTAGCATATTACTGAGAAGTGTGTCTTGTGTCAAAGGACATGGTACATGACAGTTTGGGGCTGTAAGGTGGCACAAGAGCTTTGGCTGGAATGCAGGGAAGTTTTGGCTAGGGTAGAGTTAATTTTCTTCACAGTTGCTGGTATGGGGCTATGTTTTGGATTTGTGGTGAAAATATTGTTGATAATACAGAGATGTTTTTGCTACTGCTGAGCAGCTCTTACATGGAGTCAAGGCATTCTCTGTTCCTCACTCCACCCTACCAGTGAGAAGACTGGGGATGCACAAGGAGTTGGGAGGGGACACAGCTGCAACTGCTGACCCCAGGTGACCCAAGGGAGATCCTATACCATATAACACCTTGCTCAGCAATAAAATTAGGGGGAAAGCTGGCTGGGGGCTTGTGGCTCCAGGGCCTGGCTGGTCCTCAGCTGTTTGGTGGTAAGCAATTGTTTTCAATTGCATAAGTTGTCTTTCTTGGGTCTTATGTATCTCTCTTTGTTATTGTCATTTTAATTACATTGTTGTTATTGTTACTCTATTTATTTATTTATTTATTTATTTATTTATTTATTTATTTATTTATTCTTACTAATTGTTCTTATTCCAGCCCATGAGATTTCTCACTTTTACCCTTCCAATTCTCATCTTCCTCCAGAGCACAGGGGAAGGGAAATGAGCAAGTGGTAGGATGGTGTTTAGTTGCCAGCTGAGGTTAAACCATGACACCCCTCAACATAAACAGCCCCTTTCTCCTGGGTGTCCCTGGCAGACTAATGCAATCCAGTTGTAGCCCCTTTCTGCATTTACTGTGTCAAGTTTAACTGTCTCACTTTTAGTCTTTTTTTATGAACTATGCTTTTAAAATTATCAGAATAGTGGAAAACTTATATCCATAAACATCCCTGTATATTCTAGTGTGAAAATAGCCTACGGCTGTTGTTATTCAAAGTAATGTTCCTGCAGAATTCATCAGTGCATTTCATGCATTGATTCAAAAGCACAGAGTGATGTCAAGAAAAACAGAAAACCTTTATTTTAACTCATCATTGAGAGGTAAGAGTCCCTTTCAAGGACATTTATTTAGATTTGAAATGTGAGTGTGACTATAATCCATTCAGATAATTGAAGGGAGAAACACTTTGCAGGGTGGTTCCTAATCTGCAGGTAAGGCATGGATGGAGCATCCTGGTTCCTTAGGCAGGAGTTTGCCTTGGAGCTGAGATATGGCATCATGAGTGAACTGTAACATGTCAGAGAGGTAGTGAGCAGAAGAAAACAAGGAATTGACATTAAATTGGACACCTGGTTTGGCTACTGATGAAGGAGCTGTAGGGGTTGGGCTGTGTTAGCTTTGTGAATGCCAGAGGGAGGCTGTGCTCTGTGTTGTATGTCAGACACTGTATCTGTAGTCCTTAGATAAGATCATGGTGACTAAAGGGAAATCTTACAGGCTGGTTCAATGAGTCTTATAAGGTTGCACATCAGGTCAGTTCAGCTGAAAATAGCACTGATGTCTGCTTTGTTAGAAGTGATTGCTATATATAGGCTATATGAAAAAAGCCTCAGTTAAAGGAAGGATAGACTACAGGAAAGGATATCCTACGAAAAGGATAACCTACAGAACTAAAATACTGAGTATCAAAATTAAAGAAAAATATCAATCTAAAGTACACCACCCCTGTGGTAAAGAGTTACTTAATGATACATATTTAAGTGTAGGAGACTTAGCAACTTTCTTATTCACAGGATTCGTGTCCTTAAATCCTTTTTCTGGTTGTTCACTATAGAATCCAAGATTCTCTACAAAAACAAGTGTGGTATGTGAAGAACTAGGAACATTTCTTTTAGAGTGTTCTTGTTCTATTTCGCATAGGCATTCTCCCTAGATTAGGATGTTTAGGATATAAACTATTATCCTATTAGTGTACTAAGCACTTTCCATTGTTTCAGTTCTGCAGCCAGATTTGCAAAGGAGCAGCAAGTGGTGGCTCTTATGTCAGGACTTTCAGAAGCAAAATAGAGAATCTGGCCCCACCTATGGGTGAGGAGCTCAACATATGCTTGTAAATCCACTAAAAAGCCTTGAAACATTCACCTGAAACATGTAGTTTGTGTACTTTAAAGCAAGTATCTGTTTCAGATAGTTTATATAAATTCACTTGGAGAGTCCCACAGTCTGAAAAACATGTCTGTACATATTAATGTATACACTCTACATTGCATGTATGACACTGCCAGGTATTGCTTGAGATAAATATTTTGTCATGTTGTTTTTGAATCTGTCTCACTTTGTGACTTATCTTAAAGGAGTACTTGATCCCCTAAATCACCAGGGCCTCATTTGCTTTGGCAGCCAATAGAGGAGATAGAGCCAATTCTGAAATAGAGCTGCAGCAAGCCTGGGGAGGCTTACTGCAGCTCTGTTTCATAACTTATCTTGTGTAAAACTCTTGGTTTAGTGAATATGGTAATAGGAAATGAATATGTTGATGCATGCTGTGCATACATAGCAGTGGAATTCATGCCTCAACAGGCAGTTGATGGGGTGTGGAAGATTTTTCTTAATATAACATATATTGTCATAATATTATTTATCTACTCCAGTATTCTAGACTATCCAAGCAGTATGGAATGGACATCTACCTGAAAAAAGAGTTCCTCCAGTACACGGGATCTGTGAAGGAACGAGGTGTACTTTACCTTCTGATGTCGTTGCCTCAGGTATAGCAAAATGTCAGAGTTAAAAAGAACTAGATTTGTTCTGCTTCACAAAAATGGAGCAGAGTTGAAGACAGATTTACCTCTAATCTCCATGGACTCAGTGTTTCTTGTCTTTAGAATCATTGTACTGAACACAGCCTGTGAACACAGATAGGTCTGAATGTAAAATACTACTTTATTTACAATTGGCTTATCTGCTGGTGAAATTCTTAAAAATGTCTGAAACAAAAGCTTGCAACATGGAAACATCAGCATTTTCCTGTGGCATTTAGATGCAAATGTTTTTGCGTGTACTGTGGTTCTGATATGATGAAACCACCAAACCCATAAGTGATGATGAAATTGAATTACAATGAGTGATGACAAGGATCTAGGTCACCAATTGATTTTGTAATGAATTTCAGTATTCTTACATGAATAGCTTGTTTTTCATTTGTCATAGGAGATTATTGAGTCTCTGCAGCAATAATTGTTATAATAGGCATGAGACAGCAGCCCAGAGCAGTGGTTATTCCTGCCTTTTGTAATAATATAAATTAAATCTTCTGTTAAAAGGAAGTCTGAAATGAAATAATTTCATACAGGCAGAACAGAGATATCAGCTCTTCTGTGATCAATTGGAGTTTTGTAGCTCTTTCCAATGGAACAAGAATTGAACCCAGAGGAGTGCAGGCACAGGGACTTATCTTGTACTGTTTTAGCTTTGTGGTAAATCCCAAGATCACACCAGACATGCATATACCATACCATAATATCCCAATTCAATCAGCTAGCAAAGGGAAAAAAGAAAGTCAGATTATTAGAATGATCCAGGATCATACAGGACAACCATGTGACACTATATAATGTGCAATAAGCAACCCTGTTTTTCAGGATCAGCAAAGGAAAGGGGTGATCGTGGCTTCAGACAGTAACTTTTCCATGGCTGTTGCTCACCACGCCTCAGAGCTCCGAATTCCCGTGTTTGTCATCATGTCAACCAGCACGGCCCCGGCCCGGGTGAAAATGTGCCGCGAGTACGGTGCCATGGTCATATCCTATGGCACTACAGCCAAGGATTCCCAGGTGCACGCCAGGAGGCTGGCGCAGGAGAATGGTTACCTCTACCTCGAAGAGTAAGTGAAAGCCAGGCTCATTAGAAAGATCTGATTAGATGCTTGCACAGCTCTGCAAAAACAATTAGTTTCATTAAAATGTTATCACAGGTCATCAAAATCTTCAATCAATCTCTTACCTGGAATATGGACAGTTACATGTTCCCAGGCACAACGCAAGTCCTTCTGTAACACCTGGGGATGGAAACCAAAATGAAACACTCTTCTCTTCCCCTAAATTAGGCAAACTTTGTGATTAGGGATTTCTATGGGCTAATATGATAGTGGTTATGGGTGAATTCTTTAGGAACTTTGTCAGAAAGCATTAAGGCTAGTGTTCATTTCTGGTCTCTCTGTTTGAAGTTAGGTGGGTAAAAATTAATTTTTAATGCAAAGGGTTCAGTGGGATAATGTGGAGCAAGAGAAGGTTAATGCTCTAAGATTTTCATATATCTGGTGTGAGGAACAATACTGATACTGCCTTGAAAAAAGATGATTAAGAGGCTACTTCGCAGATGTATTTAAAGTAAATAAGGATGAGCATAAATCTAAATTTGAACTATTTGAGGTCACTGGACAAGGCAGATGTAACAAAAACATGAATGAGATAAGACAGGCAAAGATACTTAGAACTTATACATTTTCCCTTTTCTCTTGAATTTCTGTAGCCTCTTACACCTTCCTCCCACCTTTGTTTCTTGGGTTTTTTTCTACCTTTCTTCAAGAAAGATTTCCAAAAGCACAGAGGGGGGAATCATTAGCAGTGGTCCCTCTGATGCACTGAGCTGGAATGTTATTCTCCCCCTACTATTGCTACTTCTGTGCAGGCTTCACCCCACTCTTGGTGTTTGTATGGCATCTCCTGCAGTGAGTGCCCATTCTCCTCCAGCTCCCAGGCACTGCTGCTTTAGTAATAAAGGGTGATGTTGCTTGGAAAGAAGATCCCAGAATGGGCAGAACAGAGGAAGTCCTCGCTTCTTTCCCAGCTGGTGTATTGGGAAGGCAATACTACAAACTGTACTGTTCAACTCCTCTGTTAGCTCTGCCAGCAGCCAGCGACACACATGGCTGGTTCGTGTGCCTGGTCTGCCACCATGGGCACAGTCATGTCCCAGACTAGGATTTTTGGTGGGGAATGAGGTGCCCTACATCTCCAAGAATTTTAAACACTTTTAGGCTCCTTTGAAAACCACAGTTTTCCATAACTTTGTGGTTTCCAAATTTCCGTCAGCCATTTTTAAATTGATGTGTTAACTTCCAGATGGCTTACATCAGCTATCACGTTCGCACATAAGAACTAAATTATTTTATTGTAACTTGATGTTTAATCTTCCCTTCCTCCCCAGATAATGATTTAAGTTACATAAGGTAGATATTCTCCAGGTTCATGAAGCTCCAGTGATAATACATCTGTAGGACATGATTTATTTCAGGTTGCAAGAAACAGAGTTATTCAGTCTGTGATTATGTTTAATTAAAACCTCACAGATGCAATTTTTCACTGAAAAAATAAGGAAACAAAGAAAACCATTGCGGTTGTAAGCCCTTTCAGAATGGCATGTCTGAAAATATTTTGTTAGGTGTAGACTGAGAGAGATTTCCCAGTGTAATGTATGCCCTTATGGACAACCAGCCTTCTCCAGTGTGGGTCTGACACACATTCTTATCACTTGCCAAAGCTGTTCGTACAATACCAGCTGATATCCCAAGTGTTGGAATGGAACTTCTGAAGTGTCATTTTATTTCAGTTGAATTCTAGCTTGCATAAGATCCCTAGCAATTTGGTCTCTGGTCTCCTCACCAGTAATTCATTCTGCCCTTCCTGAAGCAGATGTTACGTGACTGTCTTGGGCTGTACCTGCACAGGCGATGCCCTGCAGCTGGGTGTGTCACTGCCAGTTCTTCCCCTTTCTTGAGTGCAATTAAAATACTGTGTCATGAAAACGATCGTGCAAGAATCCAAATAGTTGAAGGATGCTTTTTACCCAGCTGCAACTTCCTGGGAAATCCCAGGAAGGAAAAGTGATTTTTCAAATTGGAATTCAACCATTTAGCTTGCCCAATTGCTGCCTAGGTGCCATGAAATTTTTACTAACTGTAGGGGCTGAGGACCTCATTATAAATGCAATGTGACTATTGCCAATAACTAATTCAGTACCTCTGTGAGGATGTGAGAAAGATTCCTTTGTGAATCAGAGAGAAAAGAGTGCTGCAGATTGAATTACACGCCTTCCTTCCTTGAGAGCCTATTTTTTTCTTGTGTAACTCCATATCTAAATGCTGATCAAACCTGGTCATTTGTGATCTGGTTAGTCTGTTAGTCTATCCACCAGACTCTGAGCTTTTTATTTGGAACAGATGGGAACAGAGCCTTCTAGCTGCCACACCAAAACTTCTCTGAAAAACTGAAGCCTGACAGCCCATCTTTGATTGCTGATGGATCACACATTGCAGAAGGCAAATATCCACATTCTAGCTCTGGCTCAGAAATGCTTGTTTTTCTCTACAGTCTTTAGATTATCTGTCCTGTTCCTTCATTTTGCCTCAATGGCATATGATACTCAGAGATTTGTTTGCTTGCATAAAGCAAAAGTTGTCAGTCACAATGCAAAGAAAATTATAAAATTATAATTTTATTATAAAAGCTGAAGGCTGATCAATGAACTGATGTTTCAGCTGGATGTTAGCAAGGAAAACATGATGATCTGAAATACTGATTTGAATTTCTAACAGCTTTCCATGCCCAGAGCAGTCTCATTTGGACAATTTTCAGTTTTTAGAGAGGCTTTATTCCTACATTGAATATCTCAAGTCCTCATTCATTTTTGCAGGTCTCTGTGTACCCCATGTAACCACTGCAGGGGTAGCTCCACAAACTCAGATCTGAATCATATTTGGGAATAAGGCTCCAGAATTGTTCAGGAGGCCAGTGATATATCTCGTCACATATAAGAAGGATGAGAGAGCTCCTTCAGTATCTTGATAAAGACAATAAATACAAGGATTCAGTTACCCATCCCACTATGATTTCTTGCCGTTGTCTTTGGCTGTGCTACAGGAGTGCAAGTTCATTAATGCCATCCTTTCTTATGTAGTTATATAGACCCTTGCCCTGAGGAATTTTCTGTGTCTTGATATATATATGAGGTCACTTCTCAAGGGCCTTGGTCTCCTTCTTGCAGGAATTCTATGCTCCTACACTCAGCCTCTCTGTGCATGTCTAACAGTAATAAAAATAGTTTCCTAGTACCCAAACATCCTTGGGTTGAGTAAATCTAGTAAAGTCATTGGATCTATAATTCTGTTAGCCAAAAAAAGCAGAAGGTACAGAGAGCTCATATTTCTTTTCTTATATATAGTTCTATATTTACATCATTGTTAACTTGTAAATAAGATACAAACCAGCTTTTAGAAATAGATCCAAGTCAGTCATGTGACTGTATAGTGGAGTTTTCTTCAATTTTTTTATGCTCTTTGTTCCTATTCTTTATATTACATTTGTCTGGAGGTGTTTTACCAGTGAGTATTTTGGCATGACTAAATGCTTCGCTTACCCTTCCAGCGTCTTCCAGAGTAACGTGAAGGCATCAGGTATTGGCCCTGGGCTGTGGATAGACAACTCGGGCAATCTGTTTGTTATTTGTGAGGTTGAAAACACTGCTTAAATCTCATGGAACTTTCCATTCATCACAAACACTAAATCCACTGATAAGCAAAGAGAAGGAGATTTCTTTTTGAGGCTTTTCTTGTAGTTTGGACTGCAACATTCAAAATTTATGAAGCTGAAGGATGTGATGGCAATGGAAACATGACTTCTCCCTGCCAGCTCTGTAAACACCTAATAACAATGGGAGTTAAGTGTTCTTCAGTCTGAAGACTCTTTGAGGGGCTTATCCACAGCAGAAGTTTTCTCCCAGTAGAGCACAAGTTTTCTCCCAGTAGGGAGCAGCACTCTATGGTCCATCTGATGGCACTGTTCTGTTGCATCAACTCCTCCCCTCATGTGCTCCTGATTTACTCTCACGTTTATCTTTTTCTGCTGAACAATGCCATGAAATTAGTAGATTGAATTATTACTGCATGGATAGCTGCACCCCTGCTGATCTGTGCCCTTCTTTCCCACAGGGAGGACAGTGCTGTCTACCTGTCAGGCCTGGGAACTGTGGGGCTGGAGATGTACGAGCAGGTGCCAAAGCTGGACGCGGTGATTTTCCCTGCAGGAGGCCACTGTGGCTTGCTGGCAGGGTCAGCTGCTGCACTCAAACACCTCAACCC
Organism: Pomatostomus ruficeps; assembly: GCA_013400735.1. Classification (NCBI taxonomy): domain Eukaryota; kingdom Metazoa; phylum Chordata; class Aves; order Passeriformes; family Timaliidae; genus Pomatostomus; species Pomatostomus ruficeps. Next base: position 24,061 of record VYZT01049966.1, on the reverse strand, counting down.
ACGTATTTCTGTAATTGTAAGTTGCCTTTCACCTATTAAGTGTTGCATTTGGGTGGCTTTCACCACAGCTGTTTACAAAGGACACTGGTATCTAGTGATGCACTTGCAGAGACTGCATATGTTGGGGACAGGAGCTATCTGATCCCGTGGGCTTTGCCTCAGAGAAGGCCCTGTAAGAACCAGGGAAGTTCCTGTCCTTTGGCTGTTTGAGAAAAGCATGGGAAGACTTTTCCAAAGCAAATAAAATCCAGTTCTGTGTTTTGAAATAAGTTCTCACTGGAAAAATTTGGTCCTAAGTAAGCCACAGAGTAAGTTTAGTGGTAGCAACTTGAAAATAATTGTTAATTTGAAGAGGAAACTTTCTGTAGGTTTTGCTGCCTACTTTGGTGGCAACTTCTGTTATAGCTGGTTCAATAAAAAAGTGACAACACCTCTCTTCCTCAGGGAGTTGAATCTGAAAGTTTCCCAGTATTGCAACAGTCCTTAAAAGCCGGCCACCCAAATGAAGACCAGGCCTGCAACAATCATCACTTCTATGGAGGTGAGAAAATGCAGTATTCTTTTGGAGGTAAAATAAGAGTTGTAACAGATGTCTCCAACTATATTATTTGCTTATTATTTCAGGTCAAACATATTTTAAGGGAATTCTCTGAAGAGTCAGAATTTAGTTCAAGCTATAAGAGCAACTTCTCCCACATTTTCCCCCACCACCCTGACAGGGTACAATACTATTTCCAGTGCACATGAATACTTAGAAATATGAGAGTATTTATCTGAACATTGTGCTCACACGCAGCATCTAAACCAGTGAAGCCAATGGGAAAGTTCTTGTGTAAAAGAATAACTTGTGAAATGGCAGGAAAATGATGCAGTGCTTAAATATTTAGACACAAAGCTGTTCTCAGAACAACAGTGTTTATAAATGGTATGGTTTTTTCCATATCCTTTGCTCAAAAATTCTCAAATGTTAAGCAATTTAACAACATCCTGTTTGCCTGATGATCAAATCTCTGGAAGTTTTGGATTAAATGGGAGTTTTATAAGAAACTTCTGATCTCTCTTGGTAAGGTTTGCCTGTGTCTGCACTCTGTCCTGCTGGGGCTAACCAGTCCAGTGGTGTGCTTGGGTCTTCTCTCCTTCAAGCCTCGTGGAACAGTGAAAAGCACTGGGCTGCAGGGTCATTCTCACACTGCAACAATGCCAGTGAAGTATCAGAATTTTCTTGAAGGGGTCCAAAATGGCAAAATCTTCCTGTGAGATTTGGTCTTCCATTAGCAAGCACACTTGCATCATATGAAAAAAATCAAGCAAGGTCATGTAACAGCAGCGTGCTGTACTCATTAAGGGCACAAACCAGCCAGGACTCTAAAAAATGTTGAATATGTCTAAAGCAGCCAACTTCATCTTTTTGCCTTTTTAAATCTGCAGATGTGAGTGGAGTTTGCTTTGGCAGCAATTCTTTGCAGCTGACGGGGAAGCTTGTGGATAAAGTTGTTGCTGTGAGGTAGGTGAAGAAAAACAGTGAAATGCATAGTAGTGGATGAACACCATTGTATATGAAAAATGTGCTGTACCACCAGGGTATGGTGGCTCTACATGTGCAGTGGAGAGCAGGTTGGCACGAGCTGCCATCATGCAGAGACTATGGGAGCATGGAGATGGGGTACCCTTCCTTCCAAGAGGGGAACTGAAGACATTGAACCCAGACCCACAGAATCACAGACTATCTCAAATCGGAAGAGATCCATGAAGATCATCAAGTGTCCAACTCCCTGCTCCTTGCAGGAATACCTAAAACTAGGTGATATGACTGAAAGTGTCATCCAGACTGACCCCTTGGCCAAAACTTCACCTGCCACCACTACCTGGTCATGCTCTGGGTGTAAAACTTGTCCTTGTGTTCTACAACACTTGAAGACAGCCCTTGGTGAACCTTTTCTAAATCTTCACAAAAAGGCCAGATTTGCGGAATATACTTACTACTAGGATTTGGGTAATATATCTGGTAAAAAAAAGCCATCCTGTCTTTCAGTTAATAACGAGTCTGAGGTGTACATTCACTCCCAGCAGCACAATATTCTGTAGCGCCACCTTGAGGTCATCCTTATCTCGGAGGATGGCAAGAATCCAGTTACACATAAATGTATTATCTTCTGCTTTTGGGAGCTCTTTTGATTTGATTTGTTTTGACCCAAGTCTCTTGCTTTCAGGGAGGAGGACATCCTCATATCAATGCTGAGGCTGCTGGAGTATGAGCGAGCCACGGTTGACGCAGAAGGGGCCATTGGACTTGCAGCATTGGTGGCAGGGAAGCTGCCTGAGTTGAAGGGCAAAAGGTACAGCAACTATTGCAAACAGGGAACTGTGGCAAAAGCATGGTATTGAGCACCTTGGTCCCAGAAAACTGTGAAAAAGTACTTATTCTATGGGTGACAAGGCAGTTCCTGCCCCTGAGCTGGCAACTGGCTCATCAGTGTCAGAGACTTCAGGCTGACAGACCAGTCACAGGTGGTGAGATTGTGTGCAACCAGATAAATGCCAGCCTGGAGACCTGGAAAATCTTGTCCCTTTACTCAATTCTCAGATGCCTGGGGGAATGGCAGTTACAACTCCACGAGGCATCGTTGCACCTGCCGGGACAGTATCCTGCTCTTGTCAGCCTATTGTCTCCTCTCATTCCCCTTGTGGAATCTAGCCCTGCCTGAGGTGGGACAGGAGCTGGGCTGTCTGCTGCAGTCACCCAGTGGCACCTGCCTCCCAGTCCTGAGGACTGGCCACATAGTCAGAGGGATTATCCTTGTGCTTAGTGCTGAATGTGTGGGAAAGTGCTGCCTTGTCTCTCAGCTTGAGGACTCAGCACTTAAGTGGATTGAGCCTTGGCTCAAGTCACAACCCAGAATGTATTTAACCATACATGCCCTCAAGACAAAATAAAATTTTCAGTGCACAGCATTGTACACTAAAATACTGCTGAGGCAGTTCTTCAGAAGAGGCTGACAGAATACATGCAGAGCAGCAACACATTTCACTGGAGCTAAAATAAAAGGGAAAATGCAAAGGTTTGGTCTCAAAGAGGGTAGGTTTGACTCTGCAGAGAGAGATTTTCATAGACTAATCATGGCTCTTCACTTGCTCTTCAAACATTTCTGCACTCATTTTTCAGGGTTGTAATGAATTTAATCAATGGTTACAGAAAGCCTTGAACACAGTTATTGTCTGATCAGTAAGAGGCTGAAACTTGGAACTTCAGGGGAGAATTATATCAGATTTTTAAAACTTGAAACTTAGACCTAGAATTCTCCAGCTAATTATCTCTAACAAAACTCAAATCTCCAGGAAATGCAAAATGAAAACAACACTTCAGACCAACTAACGAAGCCAATTTGTAGGCCTCCCTTATCTGCTCAAAATGGATACTGAGAGCCAGGAGCCCTCTGCCATGTAATACTTATTGAGGGGAGGTTCTAGCAGACCTTAGGCTGATATTGATACAGTGTTTATAATTTATGGTTCCTTGACACAGGCAAGTGCTAATCAGAACTCCTATTTTTCTGTCTGTTTTCAGAGTGGCAGTTGTTATATGCAGCGGAAACCTGGAATTACATCTGCTGCAACAGTGCATAGCTCGTGCCCTGACCCTCGATAACAGAGTGTGCAGATTTTCCCTTGTGATTTCTGACTGCCCGGGAGACATGTCAAAGCTACTGGAGGTTTTGGCTCGGGAAGAAGCAAGGTAAATCAGACTAATAGTTGGGAAGCATAATCACAGAATAGCACAAAGGTTATTAAAGATTGGGAAATGTTTCCAAATGTCTCTGAAGCAAGTCTGTAAGCAATTAATTAATCAAAGATATTTTTTCTTGTTATATTGCAGAAAAGTTTTTATTTCCTTTATTTTTGTTGCAATCTGAAAGCACCTTTGTATCACAGAATTGTGTCTAATTCAGAAAGAAGCAAAGATAGTTACTCTCCAAACACTTACGGAAATCGTTTTGCAATGACAGGGGATTGCTGTGATCTCTAATTTGTCCCTTATTTGACCTAGAGTTTTGGATATCAAACAGGAACGCACATTTGTGACGTCTGAGCTCTTCACTGTCCAGGTAAGAAGAGATGCAATTTCAGTTTCTCCAGTAGTACTGGCCTCCCCTGGTTTATTCTGTTTTCCTGTGTCTTTATGCCTGTGTTGAAGAAGGCCAACAGAGTGTGCACAGTGTCAGAGATTATTTCCTCTGCATTATACAGCTTCTTGCCAAACACTTAGCAGGCATATAAATAACGCAGGACCAGTTTTACCTGCTGTTGCAACACCCTGGTGAAATACTCCAGGTGTTGTGTTGCACTGTTGCTGCCATTAACCCTCCTGACATATATGGCAGGGTGCTGGAGGAGGTGAGCAAGCTGCAGCCTCTGTCCAGAACTTGAAGAGCCAGCTGTGTAGGTTGCTGTAATTGTCTGACATGTTTGTCTTAAAGCAATGTAGAGAACACCCTTACTCTTGAGGCATCCTGGTCTTTAATAGGTTTTGTTTCTTATCCATCAAGAGCACAGAGGCAAGCCATTATTCCCTTGTTGAGTGTTGGATGCAGTAACAGTGAAGAGGTGTTACCAGCTAATGGTGTCTCTTAAAAGGACCATTTGTCTCATGGAATATCTCTTATTTCAACTGGTTTGGCAAAGGTGTGGTCCTACTGATTTCATGCTATCGCTGTCCAGGTCCAACCTGACTTAGTTTGTGAAACAACAGGTGGAAGTCAAATTAGAGATCTTTGCTGAACAGGCTCATAACTGGTGCAGAAATGTTACTGGGTAAGCAAATTCTTCGATTTTGGCCTTTAAATTTAATTTCCCACCTGGATGCAAAAACCTGCTCGATATTTTCACTTGCAGATAGAAGGAAGAGGTAGATTAAAGATCACTGTAGTAAATTATATCATCAGTTCTCTCAAGCATTGAGGACTTAACACACATTGTTCTGCAGTGTGCCATGATGATAGGCCAGCTCACTGCTTTGGGTGACTTGGAGATAGTGTGTCACTCTCTGCACGAGGTGGATAAATCCCTCTGAGGGACTAACTTAGCTCTGGGAACCCTTTTCACTGAAGGCTAGATTCAACCAACTCTGTCTCTTCCAAAGTTTTCACTGCCATTTTATGGAGTGAGGCTTGTAGTTTTTATTAATGCTATTAAGAAAATGAAATGAAATCTACTGTCTTAGGTGGGAGGGTTTTGTTGTTGTTAGGGTTTTTTTCTTTTTTCTTTTTTTTTTTTTTAGTTTTTGTAAATACAGACCCTGAGTGAAAACAGTGCCATCTGCCATTCTTTGGACTTTAAACACCATGTCTTTTCACTGACTGTCCACTTCAAGTATCTGACAGTGTTGTACTACAGGAAGGTTGAAAGGAGGAATTTGCATCCCTGAATAATTTAATTGGATGTTGGATTTGCATGATGGCTTTTAATCAGTCTGAGAGAGGCTATTGGATAATTAGATGTGAAGTACAAAGTAGTGACCCAGACATACAGACCTCTGCCTTTGCAGGCAGGTCTGTCTGGTGACATCTAGTGAATTGTCAAGCTTTCTTTGAAAATTAAAACACATGTAATCAAAAAGGGTAAAATACAGAGTTTATATGTAAGCATCAAAGTTAATTTGCTCTATCCAGACATAGGAAAAAATAGATATTTTCACAGTAAAACTAATACATGTGAAGGATGTTTTGCTTTTTTCTTTATTGTTTTTAAAAGCCAAAGACCTGTGTCATCAAAATATTTCAAGCACTTGTTATGTAAATCACAGAACCTAAAACATGAAATTAAACCTGGGTCAGGAACCAAAATTACCACCTTGTGTTGTACTGGTGGTAATAACATGAAAGGCATTGCAGCTATACCCACTTCTTTCTGACTTTAATGTGTGCTTTTGACTGTGGATACAGATTAAGTGTTTGACAGAACAGAGCAGTGAGCACAGATCTTGATTTGAAACACTAAATCTGTCCTGTCAAGATTATTGCCTCAGTATTTAAGCATCCTTTTAGATTTACCCCTTTCTTTCCAAAGAAGAGAAACCTGGCTTCTACTCACTGCTTATCAGGATGATAGAGCTGCTTTGGTTGGGGTTTTTTCACTCTAGTGAAATGCCTTTCTGGGTTAGTGTTTGTGCATCTAGTGCATGCTTGGAACACTCTGTGGGAAGATCCTTGCTGATAGTCTGATTTCATGAAATCAGACTATCAGCAAGGATCTTCATTTCAGAATCTTTCTTCATTTTAGAAAGTCATTTCATGACTTTCTAAAATGAAATTTTATGTTCAAACTACACTTCTGACAAAAAAAACTTTTGGAACATTTTACTGACAAAAATAAGAGAATTTTTTTTACTAAAAATTAAGGCAGGAATATGACTATATTAGATTATGGAGTGCCTTGTGCAGAGGGATCAGCTGCCTGTATTCCTTGGAACAATATGGGAGTTTCTTTAGGATTCTGCCTGCTCATCCCTCCAGTTTAGATTCTCTTTCCTTGTGACTCATTCTGGATTTCTTTCTTGCAGAGGACTACACCCTAATTCACTCTTACCTGGCTGGTTAGGGAACTACTTCCAAAGTCCCTCTATTGAAATAGATAACTCTTAGCAAATCAGACAAATAACCGGTCTGGTAGGCTTCACATGTTACAGCTGTTGAAGGAGGTTAGATGACTGGGAATATCTAGGCAGAAAAAAGATCAGAGCTAATGAAAAAAAATCATCTGTTATCACCAGTTATAAAGGTATCACAGAGATCTAAAGGATTATCCAATTCATGGGGGTAAGCTACACCTTGCTTCTGTGAATTTTCTCTGTTCTCCATCAGTAATATTCCTCAGATTCAATTGGGACAATTTATCCTTTAAATTGCTTCCATCTGTAAACCTCTTTAAATCCATTTTAGTCCCTTTAATTTCATATTATTATTGACTCAGAGGGAAGTCAATGACCAAAATCAATAAACAACTTAATAAGGTAAGGACATTCTTTGCTGTGAAGTAGATCAGCAGCTTGCCTGCTTAATGAGTGTCTAATTTTTGGACTCGGGTAACCTAGTTGAAAAAAAAAATCTTTGAGCTCATCAGTTTTCTAGAAAAGTCTTCTCACCCCTGAAAATGCAGCATAATCAGACTGGCAGGTCCAGAAGGGTTCTGCAAGGCCTTGGATTGCCCCAGCAGCTTTTCAGTGAGTGGCTTTCACACTGCAGCGGTGGCAGTGCTCCCTCTGACCTCACTCCTGTCTGACATTACGGGTTCTCTGGTCTGTTCACTTCAAACCTGTCGGGAGCTTCGCTATGCTGTGCTTTTGAAGAACTTGGAAGAGACCAGCTGTAAAAGGAACATCCACCACATTACTTCTCCCTCTTGTGTGTGCAAGAAAATGCTAAGTAATAAATCAAATATTTCCTTTTCTCTTCAGTAACATTACACATTCTCCCAGTGGTGCTGGAATTCCTGGCCTTGTGTGGTGTAATGCCTTTTTTCTCATACAGTTCATTCATGTCAGGCCAGAACTCAATAAATTATTTTAGTCTGCTCTGGTCATTTTGAATAAATCTTTTTGGGCCAACTTGCATTTTGTAAAGGCCAGAAGGCAATATTTTGCAATAGAGTCCCCAGTTGCCAACGTACTCCCTGTTATTGCCCTGAGGAGCAGGCAGCTGTACAGCCAAGATGTGCAGAAGGATGCTATCATTCCTAAAGTATTTCCTGCATGACCCTGGGCAAGGCTCTGTTTCCATGTTCCGTTCCCCAACTACAAAGTGGAGACATTGGGAGTGGGAAGGTGAACACTCCATTTCTTCTGAGGCCCTCCAGAGGAATTCGGCCGTGTTCCCTAATGGCATTCCACAGCAGACTGTGGCACAGAACAGCCTGCCCCAGCTGCAGAATTAGAGCCTGGCCTGGGGAAGGTCCAAGTGTTCCTGCTGGATTATTACCTGGTTTATGTAATGTGGGGTAGCTTGTTCGCACTCAGTGACCTGAATGCACAAATTGCCAAAAGATAAGGGCTTGGGTTGCACAACCAGCTCACAGCTGCTGCACTCTTTCTCAAGCATTCCATTGCTCTCACCTTGGGGATGATCTGGCAGCTGATCCCCAAACCATCAACTGAGCTGCTGTTACCAAATAATCTGTAATTTGAAGTAACCTACACTGGGTGTTTACCAAATAATTCAGAAAATTGCCCAAATGTTGATTGTTTAAATAGAAATTAATCCCCCTGTTCTAAATATAGAACTGAAACCAGTGTATATAAATAACATTTTCACTCCTAACTCTAGTGACTTTCACGCAAACAAACCTATAATGTTGCCTATCATGAATACTAAGTTATGCAAATCCAACAACCACACCTTAAGAAAAGATGATGAATATGACTTCTAGAATTAAAGAAGCAGGACACAAAGGTTCAATGGATGAATCACAGACATAAAGAACTGCACTAGTTACTTAGAGTTATCTTTACATGGTGCCTGGAAAAGCACAAAAGACTGAAATCTCTTGATTCAGCAGTGCTACTCCCATTTCCTCTGCTCTCTAACATTGGTCCAGCATGTCCACTCACTATTTTTATTTGCACACACAACCTACACAACCTACAGATAGCAGGCATCAGGGAGCTGAGAGGCATGCCAAATTAAGTTTTAAAATCTAGGAAAATATGATCTAGAAGGTGAAGTGCCTCCATTATGAGACTTGCAGTTCAAAGGGAGTAGAGGTGCCTACCCTATTCAGCACAGAACTTAGCAAATTTCTTCCTTTTGTGAAGTTATGAAATTTCCTCTCTTTGAAATCAATGTAATCCTATGAGTGTTTGAATTTATGCATCTGGAGTTTGGTGTTGCACAGTAACAACTTGTAGTCAGTTTTTTCCTTTTTTTTTTTTAAGCCTTTGTCCTGCTCCCTCAATTATTTCCAGTCATTAAATAAAACCCACAAGCCATCAATGTTCAGTAAAATCTCTTCGGTCTTTAATTACTTTTAGGCCTGCTCTGAAAAAAACTAACAGGCTGACTAAACCCTTTGGCTGGAATGTATTTTTAGATTACCTGCTAGAGGAAGTAGAACTTTAAATACAGTAAAAGATCCATCTGGATCGTTATTTTAATGGTCTTACTGGACCAGACAATTATTTATTTATTTCTTTGTTTATTTATTTAATCCAGCCAAGATATGATACGTGGAAAAGAAATTCATAAAATGCACTCTGTTGGTGGTTTTTTGATACACAGAAAAGAAAGGTGTGCTGTGCATAGGTGGCCCCGCAGCCAGTAAGAGCTCTTGTAGGTTCCAAATTCCCATGTATAGTTCTGATGGCTTATCAGTATGAAATAAATTTAAAGTAAATTTTTCTCTAGTTGTTATAGGTTATCTTGCCTGGTGTACAAGAAAGATCAGGCAATAGGTTCTGTCATTTGTTCTTGAATAACACCATTTTGGGGCACTTACTCTTAGGTCATTGATAGCTATGCAACCTCTGACAGTGAGTAGCACCAGGGTGCTTCTTCATCCTACGTAAATATAACCTCCTAAACCTCCCCATGAGCGTGAGGAGTGCCCTGTTGGACACTCATGTAAATGATGTTTCCCAGGTGAAGCAAGCAAGAGAGTAAAACTACAGTGTAAATTGGCTTAATCTAAGCAAGAAAGTAAATTCTTGTCTTCCTTGCTGCTGAAATCTGTAGCTGCTCTGAGGTGTTATGTGATTCTCTCTTCACTCCTGCTGGGAGCAAATGTTCTCTATTCCTCACTTTGACAACGGTGAAAAATCAGGTGAATTTCTGGAGCTGTTTGTTATTGCTGCTGTTGCTGATATTACTTTTATGATACACTACAGCAGAATATCTCCTGTAGCAGCTGCTGGATGTGGTGCACGCTCAGAACAAAGACAGTGTTTATCCAGCCTGTTCACAAGCTCTCTGGCTCCACTCTAGCAAGGTCTATCTGGCTTCTATCGTGAGCAGAAAGGAAAGAGCAGAGAGGATAGTTAGCTGTAAATCAAAATGCTTCCCCACACTTGCTCCCAGGGCACAGCAACTGCTTGCTGCCAGACATTCAAGGCTGAATCTGTCAAGTCCAGACTGGTTCCAAGAGCAGCATTTGATTTATTCAGGACAAAACAGGCATGATTGCTGTGGAAGGGGGAGAATGTTGCTTTTTTTAATTATAGACTCAATGAGAGATGCATGTGTCCTCTTGAAGATATGACTGCAAAGCTTTAGGGATTTTATGTGAACCAGGGTATGGAAAATGTGTGTTTGGTACATTGATGCTCATACATACTTCTCCCAATCATAGTGTTCTTTCCCCTTCCCTCATTACTACTTGTCCTCTATGACTGTCCTTCTCTTGAGACTAAATCCAACTTTTTTGAAGAAGAAAGAAATTAGCATCTAATTTGCATTCCAAACAAATAGAACTATGTTCAGCACAAGAGGCAAAGAATTACAACATCAGAAATGTTCTTATTTCATGATGGGTATTTGAGAAGCTGTAGCCAGTTTTCTAATTAAGTCAGCTATGGCTATTTAGAATATCTTGGAGTGTTAGTGTTTTATATTTTCATTCAACAGTTTTGCTGAAGGTTTATTGCTATTTTAGGACAGTTCCAGAAAACATGAGTTCGAAGTTCTTATTTAGAGATGTCCTTTTAAACATATTTGAGTATTTTTTGCCTTCTTGTTTTCTAAAAAGGATGCAGCTCTGACAGGAACATTTTAACAGGGCATGTCTGGAGCAGCCCACCATCAGGTTATCATGGCTCATTGTTTCTCTGTTCTCCATAGATTTGCCTGTTACAATGAACTCCCTGTAGTTGTACTGTGATGCATCTTAGGTCCTTTCCTTGCTATGTTTCCATGTTTCTGTGAGGTCTTTTTCCCCATGTGGCACTTTCAACACCAGTGAAAATTCCAGCAGGGCCAGCAGTGACGGAAGTTAGGAGTCTAAAATTGTGAAGTATAATTTTCCGTCTGCACTTTCACATTGTTGCCTCATCTTTGCTAGTGCCCAGGCTTTCAAGTGATGGGGCAGAGATGTGAGTATGCAAAATGACATTATAGAAAAATTAGAAGTTATTATCTTCAGTGGCTACATGACAGGATTTCAATAGTACTTGTGGAGGCAAGGGAAGAATTAAAAAAAAACAATCAAGATTAGTTTTGCCCAAGTTGTTTTATTTAGCAGAAGAACAACCATAGAAGAAAACTAGAAGTGATGCAATAAGCAAACAAAAACCAGAATGAAGCAAGGTGTGTGAGAAGTGAAACCAGCCAAAATGCTGCAGAGATGATAAAGAACTGGGGGATAACTCTATGAGAGACAAGAGAAGGAGAATATAAAAAGCTTGAAGGATGGAGGAACAAACACTTGCTAGAAATATGGAAATGTGGTGAGGTAAGAGTCAGAGGTGGATGAGGTGGCAGCAATGCCACGTACATACCCCAGGGAAAGGAAAAGAGAAGCTACTAACAGATGTCTTCAGGGAGGCCAAGAGCAGACAAGTACCTTGCCCAGGAGCCAGCAGAGGATCAGCCTGTCTTATTTAAACTTTGAAGGCAATAAAGTAGGGCTTTTGGAAGGTTTTATGGTCATGCAGATGGGCTGGAAGAGCCCCAGATGTCTGCAATGTCAGTTTTCTTACCTGCATAGGCAGCAGATGCGAGGTCCAGTTTTATGTTGAGCTGATTGTTTTTTGAGTGTATTTTAGGATTAAGTTGGAAATGATTTTGTCTGAGATTGCTGCCATGCCATCAGAAACGATCCTAATTCTTTTTCCAGGTCACCTGCACTGTGGAGACCAGAGACCTGATCCACACAGCCCAGCTGAGGAATGCGCTCCTGGAACGCTACCCCACAACAGCCTGGACTGAGCGGTGACGGGCACAGCGCGGTGGGGGGAATGAGAGCCTCTGACAAGGATTCCACAGAGCCCCAATCTTGAGGCTTTCAGAACAAATTTTATCTTTCAAAGATGAACAGTTAGCAAGTAGTTTCAGGATATTTATTTCCTGCTCAAAATGTAGTAAATGTCTTCAGGAAACAAAGTTAAACTCAAAACTTTAGTTTAGCTAAGGGAAACTCCTAGTCTCTGCTGGTGTTGGAATTCCACAATTCATTATCAGCTGGCTGCCTGGATTTTATCTAGTTTGTAGAATCCAGTGATATTCCGTAAACAAACAAGGAGAAGGCATTTCTCTTTACATCTGAATACAGATCTCTGAAAGGTCTTTTGATTTTGATGTCCCTTGTTAAAGTAATGCAGCTCCTTCTGCTGGACTTAGCCACGCTACAAGTATAGAAATCTTGTTTCCAAGCCAGAAGCAGTTTTCTGTTTGCTAAATCTGCTTCAGGAGGTGTATACATGTGTGTGGGGTTGAACACACTTCTGTACTGATCTTTGCTACCATGTGAGGAAAAATTATGCTAATAGAGTGTGATTTAAACAAAATAACCCTTGGAAGATAAAAGCCGACATAGTATTAATTTTTTTCCCAAGGGAAAATGATCCTATTTGCAAAATAAAATTCCAGAATATTTTGCAGAGATTGGAAAAAAGTATTGAGTATGATTAGACCTCATAAACAGAACACAAATGTATTTCTTCCCTCTGCTTTTGGAGACTCAGTATAAAAAGTAGCATATAAACTGGCTTGTGTTTCTGTATGAAAAGGGGTCCCTCTACTCATGTGTATTTTGTTATTAGCATTCCACCGATCATCTTAGTCTCTAAAACAGACTCTATCCATCTCACCTGACGGATTAGGTACACTGTTAATAGTGGCATATATTTAAAGACCACATGTTAATAGCCAAAGGCAGTGCAGGGAGAAGAGGAAGCCTAAGTCTTAGGCACACGGCTAATGCAATTAACAAAGAACACATTGACCTAAATACCACTTCTATCACTCCAGGCAGAGACTAACTAATAATATAACAGAGTGGGATGGCAAGAAATGTAAGAGAAATTCAGGCCCTCTTCTGAATGTGCACACAACACAGTTGTGCCTTTTCAATTGGGCAGAATTTTAATAATTTAAACTCCAGGAAGACTATAGCACTTTCCAGTACCTAAAGGGGGCCTACAGGAAAGCTGGATGAGGGCATGGACTAAGGGGCAATGGCTTTCAAGTGAAAGAGGGCAGGTTTAGATTAGGTATTAGGAAGAAATGCTTTACTGTGAGGGTGGTGAGGCACTGCCACGGGTTGCCCAGAAAAGTTATGGATGCCCCATCCCTGGAAGGATTCCAGGGCAAGTTGGCTGGGGCTTTGAGAAACCTGGTCTAGTGAACAGAACTGCATGGCAGGGAGGTTGGAACTAAATGATCTTTGAAGTCCCTTCCAACCCAAACCATACTGTGGTTCTGTGATCCAGCTCTCTCTGTAGCTTAACTTACACAGGCAAGATGGGATGAGGAGGGCAGCATTATGGCTGTCTCTGCAGTATTATTTTTCTGGGAAATACTCTGTTTTCTTCTTGTTGTGGTTCACAAAGAAGCAGGAGCAGAGAGTCTCACAAATGGTGGACAAAAAAGAGAAGTTTACAGATTTGGGAGGACCATATTGGTTTGCATGTGGAAGTTATTGATGTCCCAATGGTTAGTTTTATTCCCTTCTTGTCATCCAGAATGATGGGTTTAGGCCGTGGTCCTGTAAATCACAGCCTGACAGACACAGTTCCTTTCTCCACTGTCCGAAGAATTTAAGAAACCTGTATAGAAATAGGTGACTCCATATTATGTACTTGCTACTTCCATTGGAACAAGCAATGAACCACATCATCAAAGAGCAGATTCGGGGTTGTAAACCCACTATAGATAAGAGTCTAATTACCCACTCATGTCTTTTGGCAAAAGTCTCAGGAAATTTTGAGGATGTCTCAGGCACCTACCTGAGAAGAAAATGGAACTTTATAACCAAAGTTCTCAGTAGTGGCCAATAGGTTCTTTTGTCTGAGTACTTGGTTTATAATTTCTTATTATCCTGGACTTTATTCTTTTAGAAGCTCAGAGCATTAGCAACTTCTTTCCTAATCAGTGGGAACTGCATTTAGCAAGTCCTCACAAACCTGGGGCAAGATGTAGCAGGTAGAGCAACTAAAAATCAATAGACTTGAACTCACGATATGATTTTGAAAAAGTGTTTGGGGCGGGGGGAGGGTGATGTCCAGAAAATGTCAAACTTAAAATGTCAAACATGGTATTTGCAGTTTGGTTTTATTTTTATTGTTTTAAGTATGAACATACTTTAAAGTGTAAATCACTCTTCAGTGATAAACACTTTATATGTGAATATAGTAATACCAGAGGGTTTTTTTCATTCTATACTGCCTTTATTCAAGTCCCATTGGTTTGCAAGATAAAATGAATATCTTCCAAGGGAAAAAAACCACTCAAAATGAAACATTTAAAATAATGTATGCAATTAGAAAGAATAATGAAATACCTGTGCTGCTAACCTTTTCCTTTTTGAATTATGAAATATAATAAGATCTATGGCATTTCAAAGATCTAAGAATGTGGTTTTGAATGTTTCATTTAAAGAAGTATTTTTATATAGAGTATTCTTATGTACCTTGAAAAATAACTTTAATGATTATGTAAAAATTTCACAAATGGTTAAATCAGCAAAATATAAATCTAAGCATTGTATTTATTTGAAAAATAATTAAAATTATGCTATCCCACTTCAGCAATGAAAGATTTTTCATTCTTTTGTGTGATACTGATAGCACCCTCACTTTAAAAAATCAGGGTTAATATTTTTCTTTTATCTGTCATTGACATTGACTCAAAATTCATGCACGGGGAGGAACTCTGAGCTGCCAGGGAGGCGAGTGCAGCTGGGCAGGGTGGCTGCTCTGGTGCTGGGGGGTGGCGGGGGAGACTCCTGGCCTGCTCCCCAGCACGGAAGAAGTCCAGCATGGACTCTCCTTGCTGGCACGGAGTGAGGGGCTGTTCCTGAGTCTTGGCTGTTCCTGGGCCATGTGTAAGCCTGGGGGCAGCGTGTCCATGGCAGTGACCAAGGACGCCATTCCCCTAGCTTCACCCAGGCTCTACTGCTCTTCAGGGGACCGGCTGCCTGGCCCCGGAGCAAATTAAATGTCCTTAATTAACCAACCCTCGGGTATTTCCAAAGGCTGGCTCAGTCAACTCCTGTTGTGTTTAGAGAAATCTAGGTCAGCACGAAAAAGAGGCAAAGCAAGACAACATAGTGAGATTCTGAGAAAAGTCCTTCATCACTCCCTCACAAAAATGAGCTACAGCCCTGAAGGCTTTAGAAGTAGTTCTTGAAAATGGATGGGAGATCTCTCACTGCCTCAGCGTTTCTGAGCGGATGCTGCATATCCTGATCTGTATATCCAGATCTCCTCAGCAGAGCTTGATTTGAGCAGTGATTTGCCAAACATGCTGATATGGATTACTTCCTTTAAGGAGTAAATTACACTTATTTTCATATATTATGATTTAAGGGTGAAAATGGATCTGGGTGGTTTCTTTGTTTCGTTCTACAACAAAGCTATCAAGGCATCACAGCAGAGAAGTACTGTTTTAAGTGATGTGACTATTTGTGACTTGTATGAAATTATTTCTTTTGATTGCCAGTGCAGGTCAAATAAATAATGGGGGTCGTTTTTTATATGTCTAGAGAAAACAGGCATGGTTGCTTTAAATTTTCTTGGCATCTACTTTACATTGTTACAATAATGCATACCCAGTCTTGCACATAAGCTTTCATAGCAAGGATTGGGTTTTTTCATTTCCAATTTGAAACGGATGTCTAAACAGCATTTATTTTTCAGTGCTGTCACCAGCTTAGTTGGCAGAAAAATCCATCCTGAAAAACCTTTATTAATGTCAGCTTAGCTTTCTTGGTGACTTACCTTCTTATTCAGTGGTGTTTTTCAAAAGTAAAAGTTCTTCTGTATGTTTCACTGGGGGTTTCCTTTCAATGGGAAGTGGTATTTTGAAATATTTTTATAGTGAATTACTTAATTTGCAAGTGTTTTCCTTTGGCAAGCAGGGCAGGTTGGGTGTTGATGGGGATGGTTTGACACCCAGCCCAGCCTTTGGGAACACAGGGTACCCTTCTGTTGTGGAAAGGGCATTTTGATTGCAGTGGAAAGAGTTGCTCTAAGTGATTAAGAGTAATCCTTCATTGTTGCTATCGGAAAAGCCTGGAGAAATGCTTACGCCTAGTGTAACCAGCAGCGTTTCCAAAGAGCCTGTCCTAGCCAGGAATGTGTGAGCTGAGGTGCCAGCCTGGATTTGTGCTCCTGCTGGCTTTTTAAGATAATTTTATAAGGCATTAAGGGTATGTTTATCTTACTGTGATGTTAAGGACACTATAAACACTTATTCTGAAATGGTATTTCAATATTATTTTCAATCTTGTCACGCTGTGGGTTTCTTCCTTTTCCTCAAGGCCAGTCACCATTGCTTATCCCATCTTTCCTCAAGGCCATCCCATTGCTTATCTCCTCAGGGTTGCAGTTGGGATCTCACTGTGAAGCCTCCAAAACCTTAGCAAACAGGCATCTGTGCTGTTTACAGCTCTGGGACAGAGGCTGAGAGCAAACACTGGTTGGGTTTTGTTTGGGTTCTTTTGTGTATTTTTTTAAACAAGTGTTAAAACGGAACTGCTGCCAAGCAAAGGTTGGGGGAGAAAGTGTCTGAAGGTAGATGAAGGTAGTTGCATTTCTAAAAACTTTGAGAAGCGATGCCCAACAACTTCCATGCAGAAAGCTGCTGAAATCTGTCATGCTAAACAAATATCCCAGACAGGCTTCAAAAAATGCTGCTGATACCAGTGCCTGACTAAAACTTGTTCTAACTTGGTCGTATTTAACTAAGGCAGTACGTATTTTTTCTGATATAGCTTCCTATAGCTTTCTACTGTGGCTTCCTTGGGTTGCACTGAGGAAGCTTTGCCATTGCCTGTCTAGAAGGAAGCCTGTCTAATTAGGCGGAGTGTAGCAGGATGTGGTTAACTTGCGAAAGCTGTGATTTACCTGTAGCCACTCCAGAGCCCAGTGGAAGGCTGAGGGTGAGCCTGACAAATGCCTGGAGTGCAGACGGGCCATGGGAGGGGGAAGGCAGCATAATATCAGTGATGGGACTTACTCTGGAAAGCTGATCCTGCATGTTCCAAGTGTGAACACTGATACTGGTGTCAAGAAGATGTTTATGTATTTTGTAAAGGCCTTTTATTTCTAGGATAAATTAAAAACAACTTCCTTACTTTTTACAAATCTTTATTCCAGGGTCACAGACTAAGACAAAAGGTTACACAGTAAAACAAAGCTCAGGCTCTTGACATTCCTGTTGGATTTCTAACCACTAAATAAGTTTCTACTTCTCTATAAAATGTTAAAGTTCCCGGTTTGCCATTAAACAACAACAGAATAAACAAACCACCATTTCAAACCCTTCACTTCTCCATGCTTTTAGTACCCACTGAAAGCAAAAACTTTATGTGCTTGAATAAGGCTTCTCACATCGAAATGTTACAGTCTGTAGGTACTGCACAAGGTACAAGGTTATTGGTTATTGCCTTGTGGAGCTCTTAGAGCTTAGAGGAAGAACAACCTTTTCTTACTCTTTCTTCCAGAACAGCAGCATGGCAAATGGCATGGTAAAACTTCTCCCCACACCAGAGTTAGTATTTTAAATAGCTATTCCTTTTAAAAGTGCTAAAACTACACAGGCTAAATTCTTGTTCAAATATTCAAAAGTAAAAGACAATCTGATGGAAGACTCACTACACATACAGGAAACACTCTTGAGGGGTGCTTATGATGCTCTCTTAACCTTAGGTTTCAGAAGACTAGCATCTGCGAAACAGTGGTATATGTTTACTCACTACATCTAATTTCAACCCCAAATATCAACTTTTGAGCTAGATTTTTGAACGATAATTTTTTGTTCCTTTGGATAATAAATTACTTCTCAAAAAAGCTGCCCTCAAAGCTACTTTATACTATAATAACTCATAACTTAAAATCTTCACTCAAAAGATGAGGTCATGCTGCATGAATTTTAAGGCACTTGTATTAAACCAAGTTAAAGTGCTTTATGTATCCAAGCTCACTGCACCTCATCTTGAGCTGAGACATGGTCTCTTCAATGTGCCTGCAGCAACACAGTGGTCTGTCCTTTGTGGAACAAAATAAGCAGACAAAACAAAGTACAAAGACCAGGTTTTAACAACTACAACAACAGCAACAATGCCAGTCCCATAGAGAAAATATAGGTAAGTTTAAATCCTATTACAAAACAGGTGCAAGCTGCCTTGTGGCTAACAAATAACCCTCCCTGTTGTAGAAGAACAATTCTCCTCTTGAAAAGGTAATTTATCAACCACTACTACCAGCTGTCAGTGACAGAGTATACATGTCAAAATCTGCAGAGGAGCAACTTTTAGCTCCTTGCATAATAAACAGGATTAAAATTTGGCAGTGCCAAGACTGAAGGGCTGATTTTCTACTGAATTATCCACAGGGCCCTGTGAATTATAATTGTGTTGCTTAGTAAGAGGACAACTGCCTGGGTAGAAGGGCACTGCGTCATGCAGCAGGAATGTAATTTAGCTAATTACAGCACCTGGACATGTATTTGGGGATCTTTTCAGAAATATGAGGATGAAGTATGTGAGAAGTGACTTCTTTCATTGTCTTCTAGTACTGCTTCTTGGCTGAAGGCTTGTAAGACACCAGGAGACCAAAGGACGCATATCCAAATAAAAGGGTCTGAACAAACCATTGAAACTGAACAGCTGGGTCAGTGATTCCTTTAGACCTGGAACATTAACAAAAGCATAAAATGTGTCAAAAAACTTGGGCTCCTGCAGGCTATAACAGTACTTATAAAGTAAAGTTAGATATCTCTACCTATCCTTGATATTCAGACTGAATTAGGACATTTCATCTTAGCATGTTAATTTCCATCTACTGAGACATTTCCTGTGCTAACTAAACATATTGGTCCTTGTGGTTTTAGGATTTTAAGCTACCTACTGAACAAAAGTTCTTTCAGACATGCTATGCATACAATTTTCTCAACAATATGTAAGTTGCAATCTCAGTCTGTCCTATTTGAAATGACTTATCCCAGAAGCTTGTGTGCAAAGAACCAAGAAGTTGGAGTAGCTGATCTCAATACACAAGTCTGAATATAATTTCTTGATGACTGTGTTAGTGCAGGTAGACTATATACTGGCAGGGCAGAGACCTGACAGTTACTGTGTGATGAGGGATGGAGAAGCACTGGTACCTGAACTTGTGGCTGGACAAAGACAGGTAACAGGGTTGAAGGCACTTCACTTAATTTATGAAGAAGAGGCCTTCCAATATTACTTTGTTTTGACTTAACATATGTGACCTTTTCTGTATGTTACAGAAAGTGTCATTTTTTCCTCCACTATTCTTGAGAAGTACTCCTACTGAAAGGAACAAGCATAGACATGACAGGAAACCCAAGGGATTTCACATTTCCAGTGAACAATTCCATCAGGCATAGCTGTGCTTTTTTGTTTATAATCCCGGCTACTGTGTTTTCAAATTAGTGCAGAAACTGGAGAACAAGGGTTTAAGAAATTTACCTGTTGCTACAAAGGAAGCTTAATGAATAGACCATATGCAGCAAAACAGGGCAAGAGCCAAGGACAATAATACTGCTGATTAACAAATTTGTATCCGAGCCCTCACAGTTTTTCCTTGTGCCTCCTCTGTGATGTTGTCAAGTAGACATCACTTTTACATAAGTAAAAATAAATGGTGTTTTATGCTTACAGAACCACAACTGTCAGGTAATCTAAAGCAGCACTCCTGATGAGATGATGATGGGCAGGCCATCTCTGCTCTTTTTTTTTTTTTTTTTTTTGTGGGTTTTAAGACTACTCTGTAAAACTTCATTAGTTAAATTAATTACAATACACTCATTTGGCATGTTCACTGGTAGGCAAGTTTCCTCATACCTAAAAGAATCACTTTAAGCCCAGATACCCATCTATCTGCACACTCAAAGTTTTACCTTTAAAGCTACATAACTTAAAATGAGAGTCTGTCAGAAACAAAATTATTACTTCTCATTCTGAAGGCAGAAATTATTCATCCATATAGAAACTATCTAAAAAAAAAAACCCCTTATACAGTATTCCATGAAACAAAATGACATTGCTTCCAAGAGCTGTTACCTGAGAAGCCTGGGAGAGACAGCAGTGAATGACCCAAATGAAGTGGAAACCCATCATTTTTATCATGGCAAACAGACTGGCCACCTACTCTGCAGAACATGAGAACCAGTATCTCCATTCTTCTGAATTACTCCAACCACAAGTCAAATGAACAGAAGGACGGTGTGTTTGGACAGCGCTCCTTTCCAGGTAAATTGCTATCCTAACGTAAGACTAAGTTGGCCTTGCCTGTATAGTCTGATTAGTTCAAGTATTTTATCCCACTGACCTGCAGATACCAGTAGATCTTAAACAGTCCCCAAATGAAAGTGTCCAATTGTATTCTCACACTACAGACACAATTGTTCAAGTGTGTAATGAGCAGTATCGCAATCCTGATGAGGTAAGATCTGATAAAATTATAACACCTGAAGTTATCAGACTATTTCTACACTATTTAGTGTTCCCTCTGCTTCCTGAGGAGCAGTGGTGCCCAATGAACAGGGAGTTCAGAGGCCACCAGACAAGCTCTGGCAAACCCTGCTGCTGCCAGTTCTGCAAGTTGCTAGCCCTTGGTTTTGCTGCCCTGCACACCAGTAACCACTGGAAGAACTGGCAGCAACCAGTTGTGGAGGGCAGCAAACTGTGACTGCAGCAAGAATTTTACCAGTATCCTCTGAATTCACACTGCTGCTGAGAGCCACCAAAATCAGACTGTAGCTTCTGTCACTTGATTCAGAAATCCTTTGCAGAGAACCTGTGCTGGAGTGAGAGGAGGGAAGAACTTACTGGCATAGCTTAATACCGTAGAGGGCTTCCACTATGTGAATCAACCAGGACACCCAGAACCTGGTGGAAAGAAGACATGGTTTATTTTGGTGAGAATTAGGGAGAAGACTGTTGTATCCAAGATGCATTATGCAGAGAATATAAAACTGAAAGCACTGAAGTGACAACCTATTTTAAACTAGAAAGGGGGGGTGTTTTTCATCTTAAAGAAACCCAAAAAAGAAACTGAAGTCCATTGGGAAAATCAGAGCAACTGTAACTTGTGCAGTAAGCCTTGACCTGCTATTTGAAGCATCCACGATGCTTCCAAAACTTTCAGCACTTAGATTAAGCCAAAAAGCCAAATGCTTAGTGAAAGCAGTACAAGTTAATCTTAGTTAAGCATGCAAAATCTATCCTTTTACTTACACAAGTATTTTTAGTGGTCCTAAGAAGCTACTTAAGTTTTTACAGATTTACTTCTATGAAAGCATACTTCTGTGTGTATAGACTCAGAATATATAACGTGACTTGACAAGCCACACTTGGCCTACAAATTTTTAAATAGAAGCTTTTGTAGAAAAAAAAAAGTAACACAGGATCTTCAATTTAATACCTTGCTAAAGCAAAAGATACTCTGAGAAAAGATGAGGGTTCCACATGATGCATGGTAAACAAGAAAGCCCTAATGATTTCTGTCTTTACAGGAAGACAGCAAGCTCAAGCAAGTATTTTCCAGCTCTTTTGTTAATTCAAGTAGCAAAAACTAAGTTTTGTAATTCAGCAAAACTTAGCACTATGCAGTTTGTTCAGCAGGTTATTTCTCATGTGGATCAGGATAAGTGAGTACCAGGGTAGAAAATGCTCTTTAACTGAAACTAGAAAAAGAAGATTCCTGAAGAAAGAATTGAACTGCTTGAGTAACAACTTGAGAAAAAAACACTTTCAGAAGGTGGTACAAGTATAACTTTGGATTAATAACTGTCATCAAAAGTAGTATCATAACATTTTTCCCTTTTATGCTAAAACATCACTGATGCTGAGTTCTAAGTTGAATTTTTAAACTATCAAACTGGTCTTAACCTGTCTAATCTTCTACATACTTATTACCCCACACCCTTAATTGTAATGAGCTTGAAAGGAGAGCTCTTTAAATCTAATTAATAACTGGGTTACAGGAAAGCTTGTTAATACAGACTAAGTATAAGAGTCAGAGAGAGGCAAAATAATTACAGTCAAATATAACTTACCCATAGCATACCCACTTGTGGTGGTGTTCCACTAAATAATTAAGGAAGGTACCAAATAATCCCAAATAACTATAAGGTATAGTTGAAGGCCAAAGTGTTACCCACTAAAAAAAAAAAAAAAAAAAATTAGTTTGCTTACCTCAAGGTAGAGGTACTATCAATTTAACCTTCAAAATAGCTTTATTTTTACCCCCTCACCGCTCATGTCCATGGTTTAGGGCTCATTTATTCATAGTACATAAATTCTTTCATTCCATTAACCTTCTCCAAGACCCACATTCTTCCAGTAGCCTTTGAAAGATTCCAACTATGAATTTCTATTCCTTGACAGACCAGATGCCAAGGGGATAAGTTTAACGTTGCTGTCTGGGTACCGAGTGCATCTGCATGTTAAGAGGCATTTAAGTTCTAAGCTCATTACCTATTAGACATGGAAGCTGCAAAAAATACTTTGTCTTTGTCCTGAAGAAGTTAATCTGAGGCAAGTGACCTGAAGAAGCCAAACAATGAATACACTGTTTAGGAGGAATAACTATCTAAAACTAGGGGATCCGTCTTTCTTCTTTTGCTCTTTAAAAAAACAAATGTCAGATTTTTGTTTCTTTTTAACAGGGCACAGAAGATAGCTGAGGACGAATGCCAAGACCGGAGATGCAGAGTTTCTTTCCAGGTTTCTTTCCTGTCACGGAGCTGTCCACAGTGTTTACCACCTGATTTGTGCCCCCTGATTTTCACCAGCCAGGAGGAGAAGCAGGCACTGATGAGCTGTGCACTTCAGAGTCCACTGGGGCCATAAGGTGAATGCTAGGCCAGGCCAAAGTTCACACTGCTTTATCTTTCTTCTGGTATCAATGCTGCAATTCCTTACTACATGCAAATTTAGCTATGCCAAGGATGCTGCAAGATGATGGGTTTAAACAGGGAATCTGCTTAAAGCTCATTCTGTTTCTTGAAACAGTCCAAAAACTGGCTTGTGAGCTGCTTGGCCTGTCAGACCATAATTCTTTCAGTGGTGGTTCTTAAATTTAGAAAATCCATGCAAACAGAAGGAAAATCACATGTGAAAGTCAATGGATGACTTTCATAAACTTTTCAGATACATCAAAACAGCCATTAATATCCCTGCTCCAGTAATCCAGCCTATTTTACCTGAAATCTGTTTTTAGAAATTAAGACAACGTGGTGACTGAAGTCATGTTTTTTTCAACACCACCAGTTCGCACAGCCTGTGCCTGAAGCCGTCACCTGTAAATGCACCTTACGGACTGACCTGCCCCTCAGCTGTCCCGGAGCGAGCTGTGCCGACGCTCACTGCCTCAATTCCCAGTTCTGGGAATGCTGCAGCCCCTTTCCCCCGGCACCTACCCCACAAACCCTCGCTCGGTGCCGCGCCCAGGATGCTCTGACCGCGCTCGGGACGCGCCTCCAGAGCCACGGCCTCGCTCCCCTTCGCAGGCCAAGTGCTTTCTCACTCACTCTGCCCTTCCTGCACGGCTCTGTCCAGCCTCCACCCTGCCCGGACGAAGCAGCACCTCTAGTTTCCTTTTCCCCCCAGTTTATTTTAGCAAGCGACGTTTGCGCGGACACCGGACGGTGCAGGGAGCCTGTTCCACGCACCCCGCGGTTTCTGACCGACCTCCCTCCCTCCCTCCCTACCCGCGCCGCTCCTTACGCCGAGGACGATCATGCCGAAGATGATGGCGACCATCCAGATGAGCCGGGAGCGCTGGAAGTGGCAGCTGCCGTCGCGGCCGCGCTCCGCCGCCGCCGCCATCCCGCCGGGCCGTGCAGTGTCGCCGCGCAGTGTCGCCGGGCAGCGTCGCCGCGTAGTGTCGCCG